>ML782934.1:1320680-1354794 GCA_009831015.1 Picea engelmannii
GCTGGATAATAATAAAGGAAGGACCTGGCAATTTCTCTGGTGGACGTAGCCCACACTGGGTGAACCACGTAAATCTGTGTCTCTCTTGTATTGTGTGTCTTCTGTGTTTTGTTTCTGCATTTGTTTTATTGCTCCGCGGTCCTATTTTTCTAACAAATACTACACCCAATGTCACCTCGATGTAGGTCCCGCACTTCAAGGGTGACTAGGTCACTATAGAGAGGTGATCTCGGTGACCCTAGGGGGAATAATATGGGGATGGATAGAGATGGAAGTGGATCCCCTAGAGGTAAAATCTAAATGGAGTGAAATTTTGAAAGAGATGCCTTGTAAGTCAAGTGATTGTTTCTCCAAAGGTGATTGTTTCTCCAAAGGTGCAGTACTTCTCTGGATAATCGTATCTTCCCAAGACAGAAGAAAATCCAACTTGCAATGATATATGTTATTATGTATCAGAAAGTTAAGCTTGTTGTCCCTAATTTGCAGCAGCAGATAACAATTTATATCAGCAAATAAAGCATTCTAAATCAGCATATAAAAGCATAATATTAACCAATGATATTATCAATGAATTAGGCAATCAATTTTAAATGAAATATGGCACTTTGAGGTTGAATAAAGCAAGTTGTTATAAAATGTATATTTCTGCAAAAAATTGCAGCCTTATGGCTGTAGATTTTAGTCACTTATAGCAACAAATTACACCATAAAAATGTGCCAACAATTAGCCCAAAAGATGTGCCCTAGTTAGTAGAGTGAATGAGAAAAATTTAAGAGTTAGTCTAGGGTTAGTTTAGGAGTTAGGATTAGTTATGTATCTAGGTTATATCAACCCTAATGGATGTAGGTTAGGGTTTGTAACAGCAAGTAAAGTAGTGGGAGAGATGGGATTCCCTAGTAGGGTGAGGGTCCTCTCAAAGTGCCAAACCAACTCCAAGCAAGAGATCTTTCGAAAGACGAAAATTCATGTTTTCCAAGGCAACAATTGTATATCTCCAAGGCAAAAATAAATGACTAGTGCCTTTAAATATTGGGTTGATGGAGTCAAGTAAATGAACAAGAGATGATACTTCCTTGGGGGTGTAAATCCTCTTACTTCCCAAGGCAAGTATTGCTAGTTAGGGTTTGAGAATGACGGGTGTAAATCCTCTTACTTCCTCAAACAAACCCTTGCAACATCAATGAAATTAAAGCAATAAATAATGGAAACTAGAGTGGGGGTGTAAATACTCTTACTTCCATCTTATCTCCTAGCACAACAATCCTTGAATTGAAAAATTGATAGCATAAGAGTAGAAGACCATACCAAAATCAAGAAAGATGTTAGGACAATCCACCGTAAAAGCTAGAAACCATTCATCCAAGGCTAGCGCCTCATTCCTCCATCAACCATTCACAAAACATAGCCATAAACAAATGCACAAGAAACAAATATGCCAAATGTAGCGAAAATTTCAAATCAAGTCCTCTCACAAGAGGGAGAGTTATGTTCAAATGAGATCTTATGATCTCTTATTTATACAAAATGTCACCAAGGCGACTTGTCCATATATTAAGGAGTAAACAACAAGACTAGGGGTCAACAATCCTAATATTTCCCCCTTTAACAAAGTAATATTAAACAATTCATTTAAAATTTCACTTTTGCACAAATAAAACCCTAATTTTACATGGACGTCACCCCTTTAGGGGACGTTTTGCTACTTGGGACAACTCGTTGGTGTTGGAGAATCTATGGTAGGCCTCCAAAGGCCACATGTCAATCATATATGCAATCTCCCCGTGGCCAAGTTCTCATCCTCCTCAAAACATCCATGTGTCAATGTTTGGAAACACCGCCACCAAACCCTAGCCCCCAAGTATGACGTCAAGTTCAAAAGGAAGACATTTTTCCCCTCCTGGGCAAATCGTTTGGCATGTGAGGGCTAGGCTAGATCTTCCACATCATCTTCTAGGTCTTCAATTATTCATCTTTATGATTCGGCATGTGGACCCTTGGCATCCAACCTGTGGGCTTGTAGCCCCATGGAAGCCCAAGCTAGGCTTGTTCTCCCAAAATTGTCCACCAACTAGGTCCTGCAAAGACAAATGAGCACACTGTGATGTCCCATTCCTAAGAGTAGGCCAGCAGGGAGTGACTTAGTAGTCTATGTGTTCCCGTAGAATTTAGTCAGGCATAAACAGGGAACAAGATGGAGAAATAAGGAGGAATTGATGGCTAAATGATGAATTAAGCCAGAATACTTAGGAAAAGTCACTTAAGCCTAAGTCAACGAAGAATTAGAATGAAAAGGTGCTAAAGGGGGATTTAATTAATTAATTATTCACCTTAGGAGGAAAAGCGCATAGATTAAGTGAGGTCAATGGTGAATTAGATTGGGAAAGGTATAAAGGGAGGAATTTGACCTAATTCCTGATTATGCATTGTTATGATTTGATGTTGAGAGTTCTGAGAGGAGGAAGAGAGTCGACCTTACTATTTTGTGGATTTCTGGAGGAAACCACCACCATTGATCGGTTTCGGTGTTGAGAGACACACCCTAGCCCATTGGAGATACCATCCAGGTATTTCACCATGCTTTTCAGGAGTATCCATTGCAGAGTGTGTAGCTCAACCAGTGAGGGCACAAGTCAGTTTGAGGGTTTGGAGAGCTGCACAAAATCCAAGTCCAGATTGCAGTTTCCTTCCAACCCATTTGAGATCCAACCAAGGCGCTTCTATTGAGCCATCTATCATCATATTTTGATGGTGGAATCTTGCATATCGCCTCATCCAACCATTTAGGGTGCAGCTCTTCCGGACATACATTTGGGGTTGCATGCAGAGTATCATAGCAGATCTAAGCAATTCCTTCTAACCCAGTTTCGCATTTGGTGAGATGATTGTTTTGAGCCATATAGCATCATATTCCATTGGTGGAATCCTTTGGGATGCATCCAGTGTCCTAGGAGGTGCGCAAACCCCCCAGGGGTCCAAATCCAGTGCCTCAGAGACCAGATCCGAGATTCGACACTCATCCATTTCAATCTAGAGTCCAGGGCACTTCTATTGGAGAAGTTTTCAGCGCATTCTGACGGTTTATTCTTCTGGACAAGTTTTCCAACTGGTAGTGGTTACCGTACTTCTCCGAAATCGCATATTTTGTCGATCTATCCGTGTATGCATCAGATCTGCTATCATCTTCTCATCACGGGTATTTTTATGCTATTTTCTTGTATTCTAGTGATGATCCATGAGATCTAGCTGATGTTTATATTCTATATTTCCAGTAGGCTATTGTATTTCCATGCTTTAACCGTATAATACATGATATTGGGCTATTGATGTTCTTTACTTCTGCATGCGTCCTTTATATGTTGTTAAAACCATAAATATGCAACATGCACATGCAATAACCAACATGCACATGCAATAACCCACATGCACATGCAATAAGCATCAAGATCTCAAACATACAACTGAAACGCATCCAGAAACCCCCAATGTATCAGATCTGCAAGACAGAACAATAGATCAGTAGCAAATATCTTGATCAATGGAATCAGGGATATTTCAGTCGTATCAAAGCTTTAGTCCTGCCAACCTGTGACTAAAGACAATGAATACAGCAGAAGAACTAGATGGCCATGAGCACGTAGGTGATGAATATGTCACTTACAACAGGTGCATGGAAAAAAAGGATAGGCCTAACTTTCCTCCCTTCCCTCCCAGTTGAGAGGAAGAGGAAGAGGCACACAGAGAAGCAGAGAGAAGAGTAGAGCGTGAGGCCAAGAACGAAGTAGAGAGGAGGATAGGTGACATACATGAGCGACCAGAGGGCAGTGGTAAGGCCCCCGTGGATCTAGATCCAACTTTCATGCAAGTTATCATTGATATGCTAGCTAGTCAGCAGACCATGTCTCAATATTTGGTTCAGGTAGCGAATAGACTGGCTATGGTAGACATTTCAGGCACACAAGCCCCACATGCAACATAGGGGAACTCAGGGGCAAGCAGTAGACCCTAGTCACCCACTTGCACATACACCTCTATGAGTAGGATTCCACGTTCGTTGTTTCCCAGTTTCCAGAGGGCACCCCCGGTAGCAACACAAATACCGATAGCACAGAGACCGCCCACTCATGCAGAGGACATTGCAAAGTATCAGAGAGAGTATGCAGCATTGGGCCATGACTTCCATTAGGATATGACCTTAGTCGAGTATTGTGGACTCAGACTCAGGAACCGCCCCAGAGAGCCACAGAGGGGAGGACCACAGCAGTAGCAGCAGTAGGGGAATAACATTGATTTCATATGGAAGGTTGGTAAAATCACCATACCTTATTTTGATAGATCATCCAAATGCACCACCAGAGCTTGGGTATAGAAACTAGACACCTACTACAAGATCAACCAGATGACCGAGTCAAAGGCCATCAGTTTCGCCACCCTACACTTGGAGGGTGAGGCACACGAGTGGTGGTATCACAGATTGGTGACATTGGGTCACGGTCGCATCACCTCCTATAGAGAGTTCACAGAGAGACTCGTGGATAGATTTGATAGGAGGGATCTAGAGATCCATTTCAGAGATCTAGCCCAGTTGAGACAAACTGGCACAACAGAAACATTCATCTCATAGTTTCAGAGCGTAGCATTGGCAGTGACAAACATATTCGAGCCCCGATTGGTCATGATATTCATAGAAGGGATCACAGAACCCTTGAGAGGATGGGTGAAGGCCTACCAGCCTCATACCTTGCAGGATGCCATCCGACGCACTACAGATTTGGCGGATTCAGTGCCAAAAACTAAACCCTTCACCAAACCCTTTGTACCACAAAGAGACAAGGATCAGAAGAATCCTCAAAGGGAATGGAAGGGAAAGCCCAAGTTGGATGATGATACGCGACGGGAGTTGATGAGGAAGAAGCTTTGCTTCTCTTGCAGAGACCCTTGGGTCTCAGAGCATAGATGCATGGGAAAGGGATAGATCCACTACATTGAAGTGGAATCAGGGAGTGAGGAGGAGGATGAGGATGTTGAGGCACCGATAGACAGTGATTCAAAGACTGATACCATTCATGAGCCAGAGTGGCAGTCGAAGAAACCTCAGATACCGGTCAGGGCACAGCCCAAGGAAGAGGCAAAACCTCGTAGAGAGGTGAAAGGGGGAACCATAGCCACCCTTTCAGGAGTACCCAGGTACAACACTCTCAGGCTCAAGGGCCTTATACAGGGGCAATGCATGACAATGTTAGTTGATGGGGGCGGCACCCACAACTTCATAGATGCGTCCTTAGTAGCCAGGAGGGGGTTACGCACGAAGGAGTTTGAGGGATTCCATGTAGCAGTGGCAGATGGATACACGATGACATGCATGGATATGATCCCTAACCTAGAGGTCAAACTAGGCAACTATACCCTAATAGACACATTTTGTGTAGTTGAGTTGTCAGATACTGATGTTGTGCTAGGGGTATAGTGGTTATATTCATTGGGGGAGATTGGGTTCAACTATCATACGTTGACCATGAGCTTCAGAGATGTCGATGGATCACAAGTTGTGTTGAAGGGCATGTCTACAGGAGAACCTCGAGCAGTATCGGCAAAGAGGATGGAGCAGATCTTTCATCATGGAGATGTGGCTTACGCAGCAGAGTGTTTGATCACCATGCGAAAGGATTTCAAGGGTAGGGAGCATTACCACCCACAGATCAGAGAGATTTTGGGTTAGTATGAGTCAGTATTTGGGCCGATACCACCGGGGAGACCGCCTGACAGGGGTTTTGAGCACATGATTGAGTTAGAGGCAGGGGCTACACCGGTTATTACAACACCCTACAGGAACCGCAAGAAATTCAAGGATGAGATTGAGAAAGAAATCAAAGAATTTATTTCTATGGGGCACATCAGGACTAGCATGAGTCCTTTTGCATCTTCAGTCATCCTGGTACTGAAGAAGGATGGCACGTTATGGATGTGCATCGACTACAGAGCGCTCAACAAGAAAATGATCAAGAATCGTTACCCCATTCCATGCATACATGAGCTGATGGATGAGTTACATGGGGCAGTCTTCTTCACTAAGATTGATCTACGCTCAACATACCATCAGATCAACATCAGGGAGCAGGACATTGAGAAGACAGCGTTCTGATGCCATTTCAGACACTTTGAGTTTTTGGTCATGCCGTTTGGATTGACCAACGCACCAGCCACTTTCTATTCTTGCATGAATCATATCTTTAGAGGACAGTTGAGGAAATATATCCCAGTATTCTTCAATGACATATTGATCTATAGCAAGACATGGGATGAGCATCTAGCACATTTGGGGGAGGTCTTGGGTATTATGCAGGCACAGTAATTATATGCCAAGGAATCCAAATGTGAATTTGGCATGAGAGAACTAATGTACTTGGGGCATATAATCAGTGGGCAAGGAGTACAGTTTCATCAGGAAAAGATCAGGTCCATTTTGGATTGGCCAATGCCCAAGAATCTCATGGAGCTCAGAGGATTCTTTGGGTTATGTTGTTACTATAGGCAGTTCATCAAGGGTTTTTCATAGTTGGGAGCACCACTCACAGACTTGACAAAGAAGGGTGTTTTTCATTGGACAGAGGAGTCACAACAGACATTCGACAAAATGAAGAAGGTTATGAGCACCTACCCTGTTCTAGCCCTTCCAGACTTCTCGCAGTTGTTTGTCTTAGAGTGTGATGCATTAGGGGTGGGGATTGGAGTAGTTTTGATGCAGGGGGGCACCCCATTGTGTTTTAGAGTAGAAATTTCAACAAGCCAGAGAGACTCTATCCTATTTACAACAAGGAGATGCTAGCGATCATGCATGCCTTAACCAAATTCAGGCAGTATCTAGTTGGCAGCAGGTTTGTAGTGAAGACTGATCATAACAGTCTCAAGTATTTCTTTGATAAAAAACACCTTAGTGAGAGGCAGCAGAAGTGGGTCTCAAAGATCCAAGCCTTTGACTTTGACATTGAGTATGTCAAGGGAAAAAGGAATATCGTGGCAGATGCCTTGTCCAGGAGGCCAGCAGGATGTTCGATGATGGACATCTCTATAGATTGGAAAGTGTAATGTCCCCAAGGTCAAGCCCTGTTGTAAATCATGTCTATGAAGTATAAAGCTTGCATTATGAATTGTAATTATGTTTTATAGGCTGGTGAGCCAAGTCATATAAGCTAGTGGGCTTATGTGTTATTAGGCCAGGGAGCCTAAGTGTTGAAGGCCAGGAGCCTAATTTTTTTGTGCATGTAATTATGCATAGTATTAATACAAAACATCTCTATGTGCGGACCGACCACGATGAGTGAGTGATGGGGGACTAAGCATCCACAAAGCTTGGGTAAGGGAGAGGGGGCTGAGAGGTTGGAAGAGGGGCTAATCTAAGGGGGCTTAAACCCTTGAGAATAATATTAAATTATTACTATTCCAAAGCTGTGTAAATGTGATGTTTTGTCCTAAGTTCTTTGGAAGGATGAGTGACTTCCAAATGGGAAGGAACAAGCTTCATGGGTGACAAGTGTTGACCCAAGTGCATACAGTTAAAACTATTGAGTTGAGCCATGACGGGGGTTCCTCCTCCATTCTATCGTCGACTGTCTGAACCGGGAATCCCGTATGACCTCTGCAAGAATACCCTCACGCAACTCGGAAACCAAAAAGGCCTGTGTTGATTTCCGGAGGAGCCGATACACCCTCTGTCAAAACTGTCGAGTCTATGTTCGACCTTCGCGTGGATTTCTTATCACGCATCCCTGAAACCCATAATCGTGAGTCTGTTCTGTATGGATGGTTGGGAAAACCAAATGTTCTGTAATTGTTGAGTCTGGTTGGGTTGAAGCGTTTGTCTGTCATCTGTTTGGGAAACCCGTGTTTGTTGTCCCAGTTGACTGTGGCAGCCACGCAGTTCTTGGCTGGGTGTGGTTTGTTGTTGTTGTATGTTCGTTGTTGAGGCTTGTTTTTTTTTTCTTCTTTGTACGAGAACGAGATTAAGGAAACCGGTTGTATGACCTGTGTGTAACCTCTCTCCAGGTGAGGGAGGTGATTTTTGTTGAAGAGGCAAGTTTTACCAAGCCTGTGAGCGACTCTCTCCAAGTGAGAGAGTGCGCGAAGGAAGGAGAGAGCTCCTGGAAGGAACCCTGTAGCTACCACAGAGCTCGGAGATTTCCGGTTTGGTCTGTTGCTGAAGCCCAAGGCAAGGGAGGTTAGCAGCCGAAGGACTATCTAAGTGACAAAGAAGGTGTATACTCCTGGGGTGGGACAGGCATGTGGGGAAGGAGAGTCTATGGGCAGTGGGCATAAGTGGTTCCTAGGAGAGAATCCTCCTTCTTTTACATGTAGTCTTCCTGTAAACCTTACCTAGCCTAGGATTCCTTACCCGGTGGAGCTTAGTCCCAGCTCGGGGGTGACCTACTGCTGAGAGTGATGAGCAGCGTGGTCTAAGGCTGGGAGGTTCGTGGAAGGTCTACACGCAGTTGGTGGCACGTGATAGTTTCAAAGATAAGTGTCACTATGTTTTGTAATTTTGTAATTAATTAAATTGCATACCTGTGATTCTTGCAATGTTATCACGTATTTTGTTGTGCATATGAATTATTTTTATTTCCATTAACTCTGAAATGCTAGCAGTAATTATGTGTTTAAGTGTAATTAAGTGTTTTAAGTTCATTAGAATGCATAATGTGTTCCAGAAGTGTTTTTTCGCATAGAAGTGTTGGCCTGACCATGGGGTTGATGGCCGAGGGCGTTATAGTATGGTATCAGAGCCTGGTTTCAACGTTGAGCCTGGATGGGCCAGATAAGTGGTCTTTGGACCGAGGGTTTGAGAAGAAATTGTGTCTGGAGGACTAATTTCAGACCTCAGAATGTTTCTGAGTGTCAATGGACTACTTCACCGTTTTACAAGCTCAGGAGGTGTAGCGGTATTATAAAACTACAGCCGGTGTGGTATATGGCCACAGGGAGAGAGAGAACTCCACACCATAAGTGTTCGATCGATTAGATGAAAGTTCATAAGGAGGGTACCAAGTCATTAGCTAGAAGTCCTTGAGAAGCAAAGTTGGACGGTCAGAATTCTCTGTGGAGAAATCGCGAGGACCGTAAGATAGCCAGAAGTTGCAAGGTGGTTAGTGGATGGAGAAACTCGCCACCCTAGGATCCAGAATAAACGTGAGTTGTTGATCATGGTTGGTTTGAACCGTTGGATCATTTCGTGAATTCAGGGATCATGAACTTGGAGCGCAGGCCAAATTCTTGGTCACTCCAAGTCCTGAATCCCGAAAGAGATTAACAAGGGTAGAATCGGACGGTGGAGCGCTTCCAGGAAGAAGTGTCGAAATCCCGTGAGCCGTCGGATCCAACCAATTAGCAAGGAAGTTAGGATTGAAGAGCTTTGATAGGTGTAAGCGTAGGAGAGATCTGGACCGTCGGATCAGGAGAGGCTCACAGTCGTTGATCTCATTCATGAATTTCCATATCATAATTTGGGGATTGAAGCGACAAGAGATTTGGAGTCACTGCATCGTGAACTCCCGGTTCACGAAACTCCAAAAAGGTCTAGACCGTTAGATCCAAATCACCGAGGATCATTGGATCTCATACAAGAACTCGTGTATCGGAATTCGGGGATTGAAGTGACAAGAGATTTGGAGTCACTGCATCATGAACTCCCGGTTACTGAAAACCCGAAACCTGAAGTTCCGAAGTCCCGAAATCTTTGAAGACGGAAGAACCGTAGCAGATTTTTTTTTACCGTTGGATGTTGGGTAAACGTGGACCGTCGATCCACCCGATTTACGTGAATTTGGTAAATCGAAACTTTGGGAGATAGATGTGTGTACCTTAAACTCTTCGAAGGTTGAAAACCCGAGTAGCACCTAGTAGTCTATCATTGGTCACGACCTTTGGTTACGAGGGTAGGGAGAAAGAGGGAGCTATCACCCGAAAACTACAAAGCCGAGCAGAACTCGGAAAATTTGTGAAGTCGAAGTCTTTTCTTAAATCGGAATGGTTTTGAATGTGTGGAATTTGCTAAGAATGATGACCTGACAAATCCCTGTTGTCTACACGTGTGTTTGCAGAAGCTTAGCAAGTGCCAGAACCGAATAGGGTTATCGTTGAGAGCAAAGAATGGAAGAGGTGTGGATTGCCTCCAATTCAAAGAATGAAAGAGAAGGAAGGAATGTCAACTTGGGAGTCAAAGGGTCAAACTCTAATGGGCAAGGAAAAGAGATGGATAAGGAAGGACATATGATGAAAATCATTGAAAGATTACAAAAAGATGCCCAAGCTCGCCGAGCTAATAGCCGAAAGCTCATGAAAGTCAGGGATATGCAGGGTGAATTCAACTTAAGGATGTTGAAGAATCTGGAAAGAATAGAAAAGAAATTGAAAAAGGAGAGTGACTCAAGCAAGACAGAGATTCGCAGGACCCCTGAGAGGAAAATAAGATCAAGGAGTGTCAGCAAACATCGTCGTCGCTCCCCAAAGCATTACATTAGGGAAGCACACAGTAGTTCAAGCCCATCTCCTACCAGAAATCACAGGAGATCTGGGATGGATGAATTGAAAGGGGAAATGAACAAGATCAAGCTTCCAATGTTCGATGGAGAACATAAGAAGGAGGAAGATGTCGAAACTTGGTTGTTGGGTATGAGGAAATACTTTCAACTGCAGAATTATTCCTCTCATGAAGAGGGCAAGAATGTCGTGTATCAACTGAAGGGAAAGGCATCCATGTGGTGGGATAAACTTGTGCAGGTGCAGCACATCGGGGAAAGGGACATCACATGGAAAGAATTCAAGAGGTATTTCGAGAGGAAATACTGAAGTAAAAGATATTATGACAGAAAGATGAAAGAGTTCTTTGAACTCAAGCTAGAAAACAAGACTATTGATGAGTATGAACGAAAGTTTTTGGAATTACTGAAGTATGTTATGTTCATCAAAGATGAGTTTGTCAAGATTCAGAGGTACCTGAGTGGATTACCGCCTCCTATTGGGGATAAGATTTAGTATGATGACCCAAAGACTATGGAAGAAATGATAAGAAGAGCGAAGTGCTTATTTGAACAACAAAGAGAAAAGCCTACCTTTCGGAAGGCTTGGGATGACCAGAAAAAGTTCAAGAAAGAACAGAGGCAGAAGGGAAATAAACCACCCTTTTTCAGAAACAGTCCTCAAGAACAGTCGTCTCTTAGAGAGCCTAGGAAGCTTGAAGTGAGTGGGCAAATGTCAAGGCCGCCACCTATGGAATGTTGGGGTTGTAAAAAAAACCATAGGTACACAGATTGCCCCCACAGAAATGATAAAGTAAGAGTTCTCCACAATGTTCAGCAAGTTGAAACAGTGGAGGACATGGGCAGTAGAATTCCAAGGATCTACGCAACCCTGGACAACAAGCAAGCTGAGTATCAGTCGCACATGATTGAAGTAGAATGTATGATCAAAAACCAACCATTTACTATTTTAGTTGATTAAGGGGCTAGCCATAGTTATATACACCCTAGAGTGGTAGAAAGTTTGCATTTGATAAGAAGCAAACATGAAAAGTCTTGGTTAGTGCAGCTAGCTACAGGAACCAAGAGGAAAGTCACGGAGTTAGTCAAGTCATGTCCTCTAGACATGAATGGACTGAGCATGAAGGCCGATTTGAACATTCTGTCGTTAGGCTCTTATGACTGTCTAATTGGGATGGACTGGTTGGACCAACACCATGCCATCTTGGACTGTCGGAACAAGGAATTCACTTGTTTAGATGAAGAAGGGAATCAGAGAGCCATCCAAGGAATTCCTAGAGCTATTATTGTTAGAGAAATATTAGCAATGCAGCTAAAGAAGTGCTACAGAAAAGGCTGTCAATTATTTGCATCCCATGTGGGGGAAACACCTAAGGATAAGGTGTCAAGTATTGAGGATCATGAGGTACTTAAAGAGTTCGAAGATGTATTCCAGGAAGTATTTGGACTACCTCTGAAAAGGGATATCAATTTCTCTGTGAACTTGATGCCTAGAGAAGCTCCAGTGTCAAAGGCTTCGTACAGGATGAGTGCGCCAGAACTAAAAGAGTTGCAGCTGCAGGTTGAAGAACTTCTGAAGAAGGGGTATATATGCCCAAACGTGTCACCTTGGGGTGCCCCAGTCCTATTTGTAAAGAATAAGGACGGAACGTTGAGATTGTGCATCGATTTCAAGCAATTGAACAAAGTAATGGTGAAGAACAAGTATCCTCTGACGAGGATTGATGATCTCTTCGATCAGTTGAAGGATGCAAAGATCTTTTCAAAAATAGATCTAAGATCGGGATATCACCAAGTAAGAATAAAAGATGAAGACATCAACAAGACCACCTTTAGAACAAGGTATGGTCATTACGAGTTCACAGTGGTTCCGTTTGGACTGTCAAATGCACCCGTTGTTTTTACGAGCTTGATGAATGGAGTATTCAAGGACTATCTAGACAAGTTTGTCACTGTCTTCCTGGATGACATTCTGGTGTATTCCAAGACCGAAGAAGAACGCGAACAACATCTGAGGATGGTGTTGCAGGTGCTAAGAGAGCACCAATTGTATGCCAAGTTGAGAAAGTGCTCGTTTTATCAGGAACAGATCCTTTACTTGGGACATATTATCTCGAAGGATGGGATAGCGATAGACCCTGAGAAGATTGAATCCATTAGAGAATGGTCAACGCCAAGGAAGGTAACGGAAGTTAGATCCTTCATGGGATTGGTTGTTTATTACAGAAGGTTCAGTGTAGGGTTTTCCAAGATAGCTCACCCTATCACTTCCTTACAAAGAAAGGGAAAACAGTTTCACTGGACAGAGGGATGTGAGGAAAGTTTCCAGCAATTGAAGCAGTTGTTAACCAGTGCTCCAATCCTGAGGATTGTAGATCCAAATGCAGATTTCATAGTATGCATTGATGCATGCAAAGAAGGACTGGGAGGGGTCCTTAGTCAGAACGGATTCGTAATCTGTTATGAGTCCAGAAAATTAAAAGAGCACGAGAAGAACTATGCAACCCATGACTTGGAGTTGGCATCCATAGTTCATGCTCTAAAGAAATGCAGGCATTACCTCATGGGAAGGAGGTTTGAACTCAGAACAGACAATAACAGTCTGAAATATGTGTTTGATCAGCCAACCTTAAACGCTAGACAAAGTAGGTGGCTGGAATTTCTGTGTGAGTACGACTTTGAGATCAAGCATATCAAAGGAAAGGAGAATAAAGTGGTTGATGCACTCAGCAGGAGGGTGCATGAATTACATGCTACAACCATTAGCATGTATCGGACTGATATTAAAAGCATAATTCTAGAGGCTGCAAATGTAGATCTGCAGTACAGAGAATTGGTAGCCAAGCTACAGCAGGGTAAGACGCCACAAAAGATGGAAATTTATAAATTGGAAACAGATGGAATACTGCTGTACAAGAATAGAATTTTTGTACCCAATGTCCAGTGCTTGAAACAGATGATTTTGCAGAAGATGAATAATGTGCCTTGTGCAGGGCACCCTGGATATCAAAAAACAGTAGCAGCGGTCAAGAGCCATTACTTTTGGCCGGGTATGAAGAGAGAGATCGTTGAATACATCGCCAGATGTATGGAGTGCCAGAAAGTTAAAGCTGAGCATAGGCACCCAGTAGGGTTGCTGCAACCTTTACCCATTCCTGAGTGGAAGTGGGAAGTAGTAATGATGGATTTTATTACGGGATTGCCCAGAATAGCCAAGCTGCATGATTCGATCATGGTGGTGGTGGAAAAGCTTACAAAAGCTGCCCAGTTTATTCCAATGAAAACTACTCACAAGGCAGTGGATGTTGTTGATATTTTCATAAGGGAAGTGGCACAATTGCACAGAATTCCTAAAACGATTGTGTTCGACAGAGACCCGAAATTCACCTCGAATTTCTGGAAAGGATTGTTCAAAGGATTTGGAACGAATCTGAACTTTAGTACAGCTTATCATCCTGAGTTTGATGGAGAGACAGAGAGGGTGAACAAAGTAATAGAAGACATACTGAGAATGTATGTGATGGACAAACTATCAAGATGGGAAGACTACCTACACTTGGTAGAATTTGCCTACAACAATGGGTATCATGCATCATTGAAGATGAGCCCATTTGAAGCACTTTATGGAAGAAATTGCAATACTCCAGTGAGCTGGGATAATCCAGCTGATAGAACAGTAGTTGGGCCAGAGTTTCTCAAGGAGATGGAGGACCAAATGATAAAAATTAAGCATAATTTGAAAGCTGCCCAGGACAAGCAGAAAAGTTATGCTGATAAGAACAGAACCCACAAAGAGTTCAAAGTGGGTGATCATGTTTTCCTGAAAGTGAAATCTAACAGTAGTTCCCTAAAGCTGGGAAGTTGCGCCAAGTTGGTAGCCAGATTTTGTGGTCCATTTGAAATCTTGGAAAGGATTGGGCCAGTTGCATATATGCTTGCATTACCTGCATCCATGACTGTACATAATGTGTTTCGTGTTTCATTGCTTAAGAAATATATACCAGATGCTAATCATGTTATCGATTGGAATGTGATTAAGGTGGAACAAGAAGGTGTCCTACAAGTGCATCCTGTGCGCATATTGGAAAGGAAAAACAAACAGCTCCGGAATCGAGCTATAAGGCTTGTAAAGGTCCAGTGGACCTGGTACGGTCCTAAGGACGCGACATGGGAGCATGAAGATGTTATGCGGGCAGAGTACCCTCAACTTTTTGAAAATTTTGAAAAGCTTGCAGATGCAGTGTAAAGTTGCACTGAGGACAGTGCAAAAATAAGGGGGGGGGATTGTAATGTCCCCACGGCCGAGCCCTGTTGTAAATCATGTCTATGAAGTATAAATCTTGCATTATGAATTGTAATTTTATTTTATAGGCTGGTGAGCCAAGTCATATAAGCTAGTGGGCTTATGTGTTATTAGGCCAGGGAGCTTAAGTGTTGAAGGCCAGGAGCCTAACTTTTTTGTACATGTAATTATGCAAAGTATTAATACAAAACATCTCTGCGTGTGAACTGACCAGGATGAATGAGTGATGGGGGACTAAGCATCCACAAAGCCTGGGTAAGGGAGAGGGGGCTGAGAGGTTGGAAGAGGGGCTAAGTTGAGGGGGCTTAAACCCTTGAGAATAATATTAAATTATTACTATTCCAAAGTTGTGTAAATGTGATGTTTTATCCTAAGTTCTTTGGAAGGACGAGTGACTTCCAAATGGAAAGGAACGAGCTTCATGGGTGACAAGTGTCAACCCAAGCGCATGCAGTTAAAACTATTGAGTTGAGCCATGATGGGGGTTCCTCCTCCATTCTATTGTTGACTGTCTGAACCGGGAATCCCGTATGACCTCTGCAAGAATAACCTCACGCAAATCGGAAACCAAAAAGGCATGTGTTGATTTATGGAGGAGCCGGTACACCCTCTGTCAAAACCATCGAGTCTGTGTTCGACCTTCGCGTGGATTTCTTATCACGCATCCCCGAAACCCAGAACTGTGAGTATGTTCTATATGGATGGTTGGGAAAATTGAATGTCCTGTAATTGTTGAGCCTAGTTGGGTTGAAGCGTTTGTTTTTCATCTATTTGGGAAACCCATGTTTGTTGTCCCAGTTGATTGTGGCGGCCACACAGTTCTTGGTTGGGTGTGGTTTGCTAATGTTGTATGTTTGTTGCTGAGCCTTGTTGTTTTTCTGCTTTGTACGGGAACGAGATTAAGGAAACCAGTTGTATGACCTATGTGTAACCTCTCTCCAGGTGAGGGAGGCGATTGTTGTTGAAGAGGCAAGTTTTACCAAGCCTGTGAGCGACTCTCTCCAGGTGAGAGAGTGCGCGGAGGAAGGAGAGAGCTCCTGGAAGGAACCCTGTAGCTGCCACAAAGCTCGGAGATTTCCGGTCCAGTCTGTTGTTGAAGCCCAAGGCAAGGGAGGTTAGCAGCAGAAGGACTGTCTAGGTGACAGAGAAGGTGTATACTTCTGGGGTGGGACAGGCATGTGGGGAAGGAGAGTCTGTGGGTAGTGGGCATAAGTGGTTTCTGGGAGAGTATCCTCCTTCTTTTACGTGTATTCTTCCTGTAAACCTTACCTAGCCTAGGATTCCTTACCCGGTGGAGCTTAGTCCCAGCTCGGGGGTGACCTACTGCTGAGAGTGATGAGCAACGTGGTCTAAGGCTGGGAGGTTCATGGAAGGTCTACACGCAGTTGGTGGTGCGTGACAATTTCAAAGATAAGTTTCATTGTGTTTTGTAATTCTGTAATTAATTAAATTGCATACCTGTGATTCTTGCAATGCTATCACGTATTTTGTTGTGCATATGAATTATTGTTATTTCCATTAACTCTGAAATGCTAGAAGTAATTATGTGTTTAACTGTAATTAAGCATTTTAAGTTCATTAGAATGCATAATGTGTTCCATTCCACGTAGTAGCATTGGCCCGACCATGGGGTTGATGGTCGGGGGCATTACAAAAAGCTCATTTGTTGGTAGAATACTCCAAAAACAAATTTTTTTGTGAGGTGATGGATGATAGATATCGGGTTCTTGATGATGTAATTTTCTACAAGGACCGGATCTACTTGGTTCCAGAATCCACCCTGAAGGGAAAAATTATGAAGGTATGTCATGATTCACCTACATCAGGGCATCAGGGGTACTTCAAAACATACAGGCAGATCAGGGAGAGATTCTCATGGAAGGGTCTCATGGATGATGTGTTGAAGCACATACAAGAGTGCACAACTTGTCAGCAGAACAAGTCCAAGCAGACACACCCCGCAAGGCTACTACAGCCTCTACCCATTCCAGAGCAGAAATGGAAGATCATTTCCATGGATTTCATTACAGGCCTTCCTAGAGTGCAGGGCAAGGACTGTATATTTGTGGTGGTCGACAGACTGACCAAATTTACACATTTCTTCACCATACCCACAGACTTTAAGGCCATACAGGTAGCAGAGTTGTTTTTCAGGGAGGTATTCTGGTTGCATGGGTTACCCAGGCAGATAGTCAGTGATAGAGATGGGTGCTTCATCAGTGCATTTTGGCAGGAGATTTTCAAGTTGACAGGCACGGAGCTAGCCACGAGTACCAGCTACCACCCACAGACAAATGGGCAGACAGAGATCGTCAACAAATGGGTGGAGGGGTATTTGAGGAACTATGTGGGGGGGCAGCAACGCACTTGGGTGAGATGATTACATATGGGTGAGTATTGCTACAACACAACTTACCATATGTCTATCAAGATGTCACTGTTAAGGGCATTGTATGAATATGATGCACCCTCCTTTATGGAGACTGTGTTTGGGGACAGCAGGGTCCCAGGGGCCAAGGACTAGGTGGAGGAGAGTCAAAGGATTCTTCAATCAGTAAGGGAGAACTTGCAGTCAGCTCAGAACCAGTAGAATATATATGCAGACCGGCACAGAGTTGAGCGCAATTTTGAGGTAGGGAATTTGGTTTTCCTATGATTACAACCATACAGACAATCCTCCTTGAAAAGGAGTGGAGCAAAGAATCTGAAGCCAAAGTTCTACGTGCCACACAAAGTCATCAGGAGGATAGGCGAAGTGGCATACGAGCTAGAGCTACCGGAAGGTAGCAAGATTCATAAGGTCTTTCACGTCTCTTTCCTTAAAAAGGTTGTGGGACAACAGGTTGGCATTTCAGAGGAGTTGCCACCCTTGGATGAGGAGGGTTAGTTGGAGCTAGTGCCGGTGGAGGTACTAGAGCAGAGAGAGCACAGATTGAGGAGCAGGATCATCAAAGAGTGCTTGGTTAGATGGAGGGGTCTACCAGTGGAGGATGCCACATGGGAGGGAGAGCATATCTTACAACACCCAGGATTGATGTTGCATGAGGACAAGCAATCTCAGGAAGGGAGGACTATGATGTCCCATTCCCAAGAGTAGGCCAGCAGGGAGTGACTTAGTAGTCTATGTGTTCCCGTAGACTATATTCAGGCACAAACAGGGAACAAGATGGAGAAATAAGGAGGAATTTATGGCTAAACGATGAATTAAGCCAAAATACTTAGGAAAAGTCACTTAAGCCTAAGTCAACGAAGAATTAGAATGAAAATGTGCTAAAGGGGACTTAATTAATTAATTATTCACCTTAGGAGGAAAAGTGCCTAGCTTAAGTGAGTTCAATGGTGAATTATATTGGAAAAGGTATAAAGGGAGGAATTTGACCTAATTCCTCATTATGCATTGTTATGATTTGATGTTGAGAGTTCCCAGAGGAGGAAGAGAGCCGACCTTACTGTTTTGTGGATTTCTCGAGGAAACCACCACCATTGATCAGTTTTGGTGTTGAGAGAGACACCCTAGCCCATCGGAGATACCATCCAAGTATTTCATCATACATTTCAAAAGTATCCATTGCAGAGTGTGCATCTCAGCCAGTGAGGACGCAAGTTAGTTTGAGGGTTTGGAGAGTTGCACGAAATCCAAGTCCAGGTTGCAGTTTCCTTCCAACCCATTTGAGATCCAACCATGGCGCTTCTATTGAGCCATCTATCATCGAATTTTGACGGTGGAATATTTCATATCACCTCATCCATCCATTTAGGGTGCAGCTCTTCCAGAAAGACATTTGGGGTTGCATGCAGAGTATCAGAGTAGATCCGAGCAATTCCTTCCGACCAAGTTCTGCATTTGGAGAGATGATCATTTTGAGACCTATAGCATCAGATTCCATTGGTGGAATCCTTTGGGGCACATCCAATGTCCCAGGAGGTGCGCAAACCCCCCAGGGGTCTAGATCTAGTGCCTCAGAGACCAGATCCGAGATCCGGCACTCATCCATTTCAGTCTAGAGGCCAGGGTGCTTCTATTGGAGTGGTTTTCAGCACATTTTGATAGTCTATTCTTCCGGACAATTTTTCCAGCTGGTAGTGGTTACTGTACTTCTCCGGAATCGCATATTTTGTCGATCTATCCGTGCATGCATCAGATCTGCTATCATCTTCTCATCATGGGTATTTTTATGCTATTTGCTTGTATTCCAATGATGATCCATGAGATATAGCTGACGTTTATATTCTATATTTCCAGTAGGCTATTGTATTTCCATGCTTGAACCATATAATACATGATATTGGGTTGTTGATGTTGTTTACTTCTGCATGTGTCCTTTATATGTTGTTAAAACCATAAATATGCAACATGCACATGCAATAACCAACATGCACATGCAATAACCAACATGCACATGCAATAACCCACATGCACATGTAATAACCATCAAGATCTCAAACATACAACTGAAACGCACCCAGAAACCCCCAGTGTATCAGATTTGCAAGACAGAACAATAGATCAGTAGCAAATATCTTGATCAACGGGATCAAGGATATTTCACACACCCTCCAAGTATATGAAGTCATAACATCATGATAAGTGAATCCAATCAATAAATAAGCCACCTAAGCATGTGCATCAAATATCACTATATCAAACAATTAATTGCTCAAAGACACTATGTGACTTGTCAATCTTGAATATGGGAGGGTTGATGAGGTGTCCTATTGGGTAGATCTTTCCTTAGGTCAAGGAGAGTTTCCAAGAGATCCCTCTCTAAGCCATGTAAAGTGGATGAACTGGTTGGGGTCAACACTCAATGGGCATAGGGCTCATGACATACAAGGGGTTGTACTGTCTCATTCATGGGTGCCTTTGTAGAGAGTTGTGTGGTACCTTCGTCCGCGATGCATTTTTTCCAAGCCCATTAATTGCCATTCTTTTATTCTTTCATAATTTTAAGGAGAGGTTGAAGGTCACTACCCTGGCATGTTGACCAGATAATGGCAATATCACCCACAAACACCTAGTAGAAATGAGAAGGTTGGCTCATGATGAGACCCCCTTTCTCTCAGCCATGCAACTAAGAGCCATTACCCTAGTTTGGTGACCAGATGATGGAAATGCCATACCACTATATATTCATGAACGTGATAGGTCGACTCGTGATGAGACCTCCCACCCTTAAACTAACCTTTTATGCATTCTTTATTATATTTTGGGTCCCCTTTACTCAAATATAAGCGTTTCAATGCTCTCTTGGGTGATCCCTGGGCAAAGCATATGGAAGGTTCATACAAGGCTTTTATCTTTTACCTAACATCAATCCCTCTAGGCCTTCAGCCCCTTCTTCACATAGAATGAGGGACAACCCCTTCTTGGGTCAATACACCCTAAAATCCCAAGAGATAAGGAAATGGAGGGGAACAATGATGGAAAGTGATAAGTATGGTCGGGAATGGTATGATGGTTCTTTAAGGGAGTTCCTAGTAGCAAACCCATCCCCAAGGAAGAACACTTACTAGGGCACAATGTCAACCACCAAGGTGAATTAGGGAAAAAGTCATAATGTCCAAGAATATATCATGAAATCTAGAGAAATCTAAGATACAACATACTCAATTTGCTTAAATGTTGAAATGATGCTCACCATAATATTGACTTGTACCTCATGGAGCAAGGCCCACTACCTTCTGGAAGCCAGTTGATGTGGTGGATGCCATCTGCAAACCAGTGACCATCTGTGGTGGTGAGAGGGGTCTCCAACTATGCAAAAGGGTATTGTTGGTCATGTAGTCTCTCGCCACTCCATATCTGCAACCTGAGGGCCTCGAGACATAATCTCCTTAGTTATCCACAAAATGGGGATAACATCTGGCTCCTACTTGGGGAAATGTGCTCGTTGTAGAGTGCATGAGAACCGTAGCATATCCTGGTAGACCTGTGCCTGACAAAAACTCAGACAAAGGGATCAGAGCATCTACGATGTTGCTATCACCCTTCATCTATATATATCATCCAAAATGAAAACTAATCTAGAAAAGAAAAATTTTGACATTTTTTTAAAAATTTCTAAGCTAAGCATGAAATCAATATGCAAGTAGAGAAAAATGAAAATGAAATGCATCTAAACTAATATGAGCAATCAAGATGAAAATGCAGGGAATCAAATGACTTACCTACTTACCTCGGGCCTTGGGGCCTTGAAGATCATGTGCTAGATGATGTCAGATGAATTCATACAACTAGTGCAACCATTTGATCACCTCATCAAAGCATCACCCCCTGTGCTTAATCATATAATACAACAAAGATAAGTCAAGCACATGATAATCATGAGTATAAACACACATATAATCGATCATGAAATAAAACTCATGGAGATGGGTGGGAGGGAGGAAATCCTGCTGGAAAGAGAAACCATCAGCCTGATCATCCTGTCTGGAAGTTTAGCCACAAGACTGATCAATCCATCTCTGAAGGGGGCTACTATATGTAGATGAAGGCTCATATTTATATGTGCATAAAGACTCATTGCTTGTCCATGACTGAGAGGAAATGAAAGATCAAAAGAATGTTGCATGGTCTTCTGGAGAAGAGGGTAAGAGGTAAGGAATAGTTTCAAGTGTAGAAAAACAATGTCTCTTCCCCTAGAAATCTTGATGAAAATCTCCAAGAAAAAAATACTTTTGTTTTGAAGGATGAATCTCTGACTACTCTGAGGTGGCCATGTCCTGGTATTCCTCAAAATCTTTTCACAACGGTTGGAAGTCCTCATAAAACAAATTTTCATCCTCAAACAGGTATGCACAAAAGGATGATTGAAGACCACTCTGAGTATGTTGTGACAAGTCATCCTCGAAGGGGTGGAACAAATCAGTAACCATATCATCACCAAGTTGTCAAACATCTAAATCATATATGTATGAGGACCACTCCTCTGATGATGACACCCCCTCTACCTAAGAGCTACCTTCAATGTCATAAATAGGGTCTATGTCAATAATGAGGCAACCCACATCCCATCTACGTCTCCCAACCTATATGAAATCATCAATGTGTTCATCAAATATATCTGAGGTTTATTCCATGAATTCACCTACATCATAGGAGCTGATCACTTCCTCACAAGATTGGATAACTTAATATTCTTCAAAAGGGAAAGCAGATAACAAAGTCTCGTTCATGCCTTTTGCAAGAGAAACTTCATCGAGATCCTTTTGGGAGTTTTATTCATTTCCACAGTCATGGAACAAAGCATCATCAAAGTTTTCAAAAGGATTATAACTCATCATGTTCTCTTCTTGATGTGCAGGAGGAGTAGAGGTCTGGATGTCGTCATCAAGTGAAAGAGCATATACTTCATCTTCATCGTATGTCTCATCCATATCTTCTTCAAGCTTTTCTTCATATATTGTCTCATCATCGATCAGAAAACCTTCTCTGCAAAGAGTGTGTTTGAGCTCTTGGAAATCATCTTTCAAACTTTGAGTAGTTGGTCGATAATGCTTGTGAAATTATTCAATGAGATTTGTAGAAGAAAGGATACTCTTTGGATCACATGAGTGTGCAAGCCAATCTTTTTGACTTGATTCCGGTGAAGACACAAAAATTTTCATTAGCACATCTTCATGTAGCACATTTAAGCTCAAAGCATACTTCATATAATTCATGACATGGGTGATTGCTAGAGCTAGATCACCATCAAATTTGGGGCAACTTCCCTCCATTATGAGGAGCAGTGATTTGGATATCCAGGAATATTTTGAACATCAAAGGAGGGATAAACCTTATGGAATTCCCATGGTAAGTCCTGTAAGGCCATGGTTCCATTACTTAGGGTAATACCTCCATGGAGTCACTAGATGAGCTCAAGGCTCACCAAAGGATGGAAAAGGATAAGGGAAAAGTGGGTTCTGGGAAGGTGGAGTTGTTAGATGAGTTTCAAAATGATTCCATCAAGAAAAGTGGAGAGGTAATGTCCCTTGGGTGGAGTCGTGAGGCAAGATAAGGGGAAGTCTTTGGGATAAATTGCCAAAGTGTTGTTATGGCTCCAAAGAGGATTCATAATCCTCCCCGAAAACAACGCAAAAATGTCATAACACAAGTTGTAGGTTGGGAAAATCCCGACCCAACCACAAAATCAAGTGCTACAACTTGGGAATCCTACACCCAATGTCACATCGATGTAGGTCCCTCACTTCAAGGGTGACTAGGTCACTCTAAGGAGGCGATCTTGGTGACCCTAAGGGGAATGAGATGGGGATGGATAGAGATGGAAGTGAATCCCCTAGAGGTCAAATCTAAATGGAGTGAAATGTGGAAATATATGCCTTGTAAGTCGAGTGATTGTTTCCCCAAAGGTGTAGTACTTCTCCGGATGATTGTACCTGTCTGAGACACAAGAAAATCCAACTTGCAATGATATATCTTAGTATGGATCAACAAGTTAATCTTGTTGTCCCTAATTTGCAAAAGTAGATAATAGTTTATATCAGCAAATAAAGCATTCTAAATCAACATATAAAAGCATAAGATTAACCAATGATATTATCAATGAGTTAGGCAATCAATTTTAAATGAAATATGGCACTTTGAGGCTAAATAAAGCAAGTTGTTATAACATGTATATTTCTGCATAAAATTCCAGCCTTATGGTTGTATCTTTTAGTCACTTATATTAGCAAACTACACCATCAAAATATTTCAACAATTAGCCCAAAAGATGCGCCCTAGTTAGTAGAGTAAATGAGAAAAATTTAGAGTTAGTCTAGGGTTAGTTTAGGAGTTAGGATTAGTTATTTATCTAGGTTAGATCAGCCCTAAAGGCTGTAGTTTAGGGTTTGTAACAGCAAGTAAAGAAGTGGAAGAGATGGGACGCCCTAGTAGGGGGAGAGTCCTCTCAAAGTGCCAAACCAACTCCAAGCAAGAGATCTTTTGAAAGACGAAAATTCATGTTTTCCAAGACAACAATTTATATCTCCAAGGAAAAAATAAATGACTAGTGCCTTTAAATATTGGGTTAATGGAATCAAACAAATGAAATAGAGATGCTACTTTCTTGGGGGTGTAAATCCTCTTACTTCCCAAGCCAAGTATCTCAAGTTAGGGTTTGAGAATGAGGGGTGCAAATCCTCTTACTTCCTCAATCAAACCCTTGCAACATCAATGAACTTCAAGCAATAAATGATGGAGACTAGAGTGGGGGTGTAAATACTCTTACTTCCCACTTAGCTCCTAGCACAACAATCCTTGACTTTAAAAAATGATAGCATAAGAGTAGAATACCATACCAAAATCAAGAAAGATGTTAAGACAATCCACCGTAAAAGCTAGAAATCATCCATCCAAGGATAGTGCCTCACTCCTCCATCAACCATTCACAAAATATATCCATAAGCAAATACACAAGAGACAAATATGCCAAGTGTAGCAAAAACTTCAGATCAAGTCCTCTCACAAGAGGGAGAGTTATGTTCAAATGAGATCTTATGATCTCTTATTTATACAAAATGTCACCAAGGTGACTTGTCCATATATTAAGGGGTAAAACACAATATTGGGGGTCAACAACCCTAATCTTTCCCCATTTAACAAAGTAATATTAAACAATTCATTTAAAGTTTCACTTTTGCACAAATAAAACCCTAATTTTACATGGATGTCACCCCTTTAGGGGACGTTTTGCCACTTGGGACAAGTCGTTGGTGTTGGAGAAGCTATGGTAGGTCTCCAAAGGCCACATGTCAAGCATTTATGCAATCTCCCCATGGCCAGGGTCTCATCCTCCTCAAAACGCCCATGTGTCAATGTGTGGCAACACCACCACCAAACCCTAGCCCCAAGTATGACGCCAAGCTCAAAAGGAAGACATTTTTTGCCCTCCTGCGAAAATTGTTTAGCATGCAAGGGCTAGGCTAGGTATTCCACATCATCTTCTAGGTCTTCAATTCTTCATCTCTATGATGCGGCATGTGGACCCTTAGCATCCAACCTGTGGGCCTGCAGCCCCATGGAAGCCCAAGCTAGGCTTGTTCTCCCAAAACTGTCCACCAACTAGGTCCTGCAAAGACAAATGAGCATGCCCTCGAAGGCTCTCAAGTCATAACATCATGATAAGTGAATCCAATCAATAAATGAGCCACCTAAGCATGTGCATCAAAGATCACTATATCAAATAATTAATTGCTCAAAGACACTATGAGACTTGTCAATCTTGAATATGGGAGGGTTGACGAGGTGTCCTATTGGGTAGATATTTCCCTAGGTCAAGGACAGTTTCCAAGAGATCCCTCTCTAAGCCATGTAAAGTGGATGAAGTGGTTGGGTTAAAGACTCAATGGGAATAGGGCTCATGACATACAATGGGTCGTAGTGTCTCATTCATGGGTGCCTTTGTAGAGGGTTGTGTGGTACCTTCATCCACAATTTATTTTTTCCAAGCCCATTAATTGCCATTATTTTATTCTTTCATAATGTTAAGGAGAGGTTGAAGGTCATTGCCCTAGCGTGGTGACCAGATAATGACAATGTCACCCACAAACACCTAGTGGAAATGAGAAGGTTGGCTTGTGATGAGACCCCTTTTATCTCAACCATGCAACTGAGATCCATTACCTTAGTTTGGTGTCCAAATTATGCCAATGCCATACCACTAGATATTCATGGAAGTGATAGGTTGGCTCATGATGAACCTCCCACCCTTCAACTAACCTTTTAAGCATTCTTTATTATAATTTGGGTCCCCTTTACTCAAAGATAATTGTTTCACTGCTTTTTTGGGTGATCCCTAAGAAAAGCATCTGGAAGGTTCATACAAGACTTTTATCTTTTACCCAACATCAATCCCTCTGGGCCTTCAACCCCTTCTTCCCATAGAATGAGGGACAACCCCTTCTTGGGTCAATACACCCTAAAATCCCAAGAGATAAGGAAATGGAGGGGAACAATGATAGGAAGTGGTAAGTATGGTCGGGAATGGTATGATGGCTCTTTAATGGAGTTCCTAATAGCAAATCCATCCCCAAGGAAGACCACTTACTAGGGAAAAATGTCAACCACCAAGGTGAAGCAGGGAAAAATGCATAATATCCAACCATATATCATGAAATCTAGAGCAATCTAAGATACAACATACTCAACTGGCTTAAATATTGAAATGATGCTCACCATAATACTGACTTGTACCTCATGGAGCAAGGCCCACTGTCTTCCGCAAGCCAGTTGATGTGGTGGATTCCATCTGGAAATATGTGACCATCTGTGGTGGTGAGATGGGTCTCCAACTGTGAAAAAGGGCATCGTTGGTCATGTAGTCTCTCAACACTCCATATATACAACTTGAGGGCCTCAAAACACAATTTCCTTAGTTATCCACAAAATGGGGATAACAGGTTTAAAAATACGTTTTTCTTTAATAAGATCAAATATGCCAAGTTGGCAATCCCTGGTAGCTGACAGAGCCAACCTCCTAGAAGGGTGTATGGATAGATCAATGACATCCTTCTTGTGGTCCTTCGGGGTTTTCAAGTGCATCCACAAGTTTGAATCCCATAGGTAGATATTCCCATTTGGGGAACTGCTTAGCAATTTTTTAGGACAGGTAAAACCTCTACACTTAGTAGAGGACTCATCTTCATAGAAGCATAGGCTTGTTTTTGTGGTTGTGTGTTGGAGCAAAAAACTCAGTTAAGAGTAAGAAGTCATGTCAAAAATCTTGGTGTTGTCATCCACACTGCCTATTACAAGCATTGGGACTCCCATTTCAAGGTAATTGATAGGACCCATAAACCTCCTTTGTAAGTCTAGAGAGGCCCTCCTTAGAGGATCCAGAAAGATTTTGAAGGTCTAGACTCTAAAGTAGCTTCAAGGAAGTGGAGACAGGACAAATCTCCACATGACTATAAAATTTTATCTAGAACATTTTGGAAAGCATAATCCAACTTCAAAATTTTAGGAGAAAAGTAAACAAGCTTGAGGTAGCTATCCAATGCATCCTTTTCTTTCTCAAATAATTTTATCAAGTCAAATATGAACACCTTTTTCCCAGTAGAAATCTGCAAAATAGAAACTTTGTTTATCCCCTTTCCTTTCAAATAATTCAGTCTCCACTCACAATCTATTCCAACCAGCTCAAACTCAACAAAATTCCATGTAGCGTCGAATAGTCAATCAATTAGATCAATCCATATAACATTTTCTTATGAAATTAAATCTTGTAATTGCAACTAATGGGTCTCAATGGCACCCATTTCCTTGACTAGACTTGGATGATAATATGTTATACAATAATGACAGCATAACTCAACTATTTTTTCCGCATCACCTTTTTCATATGCCACATTAACCAAGAAATCAACAAGCCAACAATCATCATTAGCCATCGACTCTACAATTTCCCAATCTCCTCTCCTTGCAATATTCCTCAAAGATATTATTTTATATTGATAATAAACACCTAGAAATTTTGGCTTCAATTTATACTTTTCTACTATCTTATACACCTTCTTGAACATTTTCTTATTGATTAAATGTTGTACAAGGGAGAAAATCATGTATTTTCCCATGTAAACAACCCATTGTTTTGATACTTCAACCTGGTTACCATGAGTCATATTGACCAAAAATTCCTTGGAAGTAGAATATTAAAGAGCAAGTTGCTTTAACAAAGCTACAACATTGGGATAAGTTGAGCCCTTAAAATGAATGCCTTGAGACTTGTCTTTACTTTCTAAAATTTCTTAGAGTCCAATGTTGAAGTATATGCCTCCTTAAATCTTTCATTTCAATTTTAAACATTGTGGCCAATTTGATAAGGATGCACTCATTAAGAGTGATTGGTTCAAGGATTACACTATTGAACAACTGAGATGCCAATTTCCTTGTTTTAGAATCATCATCCAATGTCATGTTTATCTTATCCAAATAACTCAGAGTTGATGCCATTAAGGAGCTTAGGTCTTCATCATATGGTGCAACAACAAGAAGTAAGACATTCAAACAATGCATTATATAAGTAGTTGGTCTAGGTGGTGGAGCACTTGGTAAGGATTTTATTACTTGATGATAAAGTGCCTTGAACTTCACAACTACCTTTCCATTTCAATCCCTCCCCAAAATGAACTCTTGAAGAGATAAATTGGTGCATGCGGAAGCAACTCATTCCCATAGGCTTGAATACGAGAGTACCTTTTTGGGGCTAAATGGTGGAAAGAACCTTTATATCCTATAGGATTGGTGTATATTACTTGCAAAATATGCATGTGCATTGTATTTGAATTTTCATTAACAAAAACAAGCTTCTCTTTCTAGTTAGGTTCCATACATATGTTATTTTCCAAGTTATCATCAACTCCTTGACACTTGACTTGATAGGTCTGCAATGGGCTATTTTGTTGCGAGACAAGGTGTGGATTATTCCACAATTCCTAAACTTGGCATACAGCTAATTAAGACTTCCCAAAACTATCATATCTGAAATCAAGACTAAACATGATGCTTGAGGCATGAAGTCCCTCCATCCATGGAAGGAGAAGAGAGTAACAGAAAGTGGTTCATAGTGAGCATAAATTTATAAATGTTAAGAATTTAGACTCAAGGTCCTTCTTGCCGAGATCTTGCATGTGTGACACACACATGGGCACTTGTGTTGTTTGCATTATCCAGAGTTCACATACCAACAGTTTGCAGGGGATTATTGCCTAGCCAATGAAATCTGTAAAATATATATTTATAGGTTGTTTGAACTCCCTCAAACCAAGGTAAGGATATTTATTTCATGTCTTTGAGCCCAAACAACCCTAAATTTTGTAACTTGGCTTAGGTACAAATTTGTAACATACCTCTTGTATTAGTCGTAAAAACAAGGCTTGCTAGCCTAGTTCATTCAAGAGTGGCAATAATATTAATTTTTATATTGTTTAACAATTAGATGTGAGATGCATTTTCCAAATAAATGATAAAGATGACATCTTCATATAATCCATTGTATATGTTTGAGACTACAATTATGCATAATGAAGTATAAATAATCCAATTAAGAAGGAAATGCACGTAGAGGAGATAAAATGGTGTCTAAATGGAAATGAAAACAAGGGGAAAATGTTGATGCACCCTAGTGTCTACACTGTTATGCTACCTACAATTTGAGTTGATGCAAACATAGTGAAAATTCTATATATGTAATCTCTCTTGCGCAATTAAGAAACATACACCACAACAGATTGTTACAAAGATGATGAAGCTCCAACCAAAACTCCTACTGAATAACTAGAATATGTGTGGATTATCGACATCAAGTTATTGTTGTCTTAAGATGGAATGCCCTTCCAAAATTCAATTAATAAACAATCACAATAATGGGCCAACATAAACATAGTTGGAATGGAGAAGCAAAGTCCTCCTAAGAAGCTGCTTACCTTTGCTAGATATCACCTCCCTTAATAAGCTAGTGGACCGATTGTAAAATATGAAATATGATGATGGCCTATTTCAAAAATCTCTAAAATGTACTAATCTTATAATATAAACTGATGGGATGATTAAATGCATACCTAAAGTGCATCCTTGTAATGAAAATGATAATAATGAGATGATTTACAATATATCTTAGGCATTCACTCGCTTGGAGGATGTTGACCCAATAAAAAAATGTCAATGGTTCTTGGCCCCCATTGATCTATTTTTATCAAAAAGCAATTAAAATAGTGGCATAACTAATTTCCTTTTGCATAGAATTTCCTCTTATTGGCACATCAAATGGTTTGTATGGAGTGACCCAATAAATGGATATGGGTAGAAAAGACTTTGGAATGTTCTTGACAAACACTTGTCCATTTAGGAAATAACAAACACACAAGAAAATCCATTCATACAACCTTATATTTAGAGTGGTCTATTAAGGACTTAATGGCAAGCATAATGGAGAAACTAACTAGTGGCATAGTGAAAGGTAGAAGAGTAGGTTCAAGCTTTGGCTCAGGCCCAAAAGGACAAAAATCATGAAACCATAAAAGCATTTCAAGAGAAATATTACAACTTAGTCTAAGAAGCCAGAGACTCTAAGGTTTGTAGAAGATAAGTTGCATCGTATAACTAATGAAAATGGTGTAGCTACTTGTGGTTGTAGCTAACTATACATATCCAAAAGTCTAGCCGAAAATATAAAAGTTCAAACACAAGTCATGTCTACCTCATTTCTTTTCTACAAGATTTTGTAGGCAGAGTAGATCTTAGATAATTTATTTGCTTATTAAGCCCACATAAAATTTGCAATGCATTCAACCACAAGCAACATATAATTGAACTCATAACATAAAAATAAATTTTAGAACAATAAAGAAGTACTTATATTTTCCAATAGATAAATATCAAGCAATTGGTTGAGACATAGCAATTTTCCACCTAGTTTTAAGCAATCCTTTATGGATGCCACCCCCTAGCTAAGTTATGATACCACCAAGGTGAAAAAAATAATGTAGAACTCTTAGGCTAGTCTCACCATCCCAAAAAGAAATAAACGATCAACCAAGCAACACACCATTGAGTTTGTTAATCGGACAAGCTTCTAGCACTCACAATACCCACCCCACACAACACATGGAGGATACTTCATTCTCTATTCAATAGTACCTTAGAAGGTCTTCCCTCTAGTGCTCTTTAGTGTGTGCAAAGAAAATCTAAACTATTGTCTATTTCAAATTTAGCTCTAGTAGAATTTCTCCTGGTTCTTGGGCATTTTACGATCAACTTTATTAAAGGGTTCTAAGGGTGTATATCCACCAAGTCTAGTTTCTATTGTTGTGCGTTAGTCCCTTCCTCTTTGTCTCCATGGATTCATCTTCCTTATCCTTATCTATATTAGGTTCTCATGGCTTTCTTTCATGGTATATTTAATCCCATAGTATTGCAAATCCCTTTTTCCAAGGCAAAACATTTTTTTTTACTTTTCTAAAGCCTCCAAAAAGAACATCCTTTTTTCCTATTTGAATTTTCTCTATTGGCATGAGTGAAAGGTGGAAATAGACTCCTAATTCAACTTCTCTTTATTCCAAAAATGTGGGGCACAAACTCCTATAATGTAGGTGATGATTGTCTAAATCTAGGAGATGGTTAATCCTGCCTTTCTTATCTCAAGTTAAACTATAGGTTATAAGAGACATAGGTAGTTAGGAATATAGACATTCTCTTGGACCCCTTACCTGTCCCCTCTAGTGGTATCATAGCCTTTAGGTGCTCATTCTTATCAGTTTGCCTTAGACCATTATATGTATTTTTTATTTTTCATTTTATTTCTTAAATTATTAAAAACACATCTCTAAACATTCTCTGAGTTGTAGAGGCAAACATGAGAACTTTACCCAAATAGAACAATGAACTTATGCGGCTTCATCGGTTGGGAAAGCTTTATGCCATTTTGACATAACAACTAGAGTATTATGACATATTCAATGGCTGCAAACAACCATTTTAGTATAATGATTATCTTCTATAAAAAAAAATGAAAAACAACTTTAGTGAAAGTGTGAGTCGTTGTACAAATCCAACCACATAGTTAAAATCTTCTATAAAAAAAATTTGAAAAACAACTTTAGTGAAAGTGTGAGTCGTTTTACAAATCCAACCACATAGTTAAAATTGAAAAACAACTTTAGTAGGAGTGTGAGTCGTTGTACAAATCCAACTATATAGTTCCAAAAGCTAGAAATAAATCTAGTATATAGTCATAGACTATTTTCTTAAGATTATCATCAAACATAAAAATATTCATGCTAAAACCATTTCAATCTTAACTCCATCATCTTTAATGTGAATCACTCTGAAATGTACAAAGTTGGCCAATTTATTTATAACTATTAGGGAAAAAGTCAACTTAAAACGATGTACAAGAAATACAATAAGAAAATCCAAAGAAACTACTTCCCATATCCAATAGTGAGGTATATCATGAACCTCTAATTTACTTATAACATACAGATGTGTTTGCTTCAATACACATACTTTTCCTTCTTTTTCATTGGCAAAAGGCGTATTCTTTTCAAACCCACATTCATCTTCTTATCCCCCGATTGACCTACATACATTACAATGTGCACTTCACAAAAGGCTTAGTTTTCATATTTCTTAAAGGCTTTCGCACGTGTGAGAAATATTTTAAAAACAAGGAAATCCATTTTGTTTTAACTTGAGTACTTTTTGACAATTTACTCATATGTGCCTTGCAATAGAACCTTTACTTTCGAGTATAAATCATCAAAGGTCAACTACTTCAAAAATCCAATTGTAAAATTAATTTCACTAAATTGATAATCAACAAACAAATTCTAAAATTCATATTAAAAAAACTCTAACCATATATTTTATCTTTTATCATGCATTTAGGTGTATTCAAATTGTGATGCTCTATATTTCACTAAGATAATTTTTGTGATATTTTATCACCCTAAACACAGTTGCAACAACTTCACCATTCCATATTTTATGCGGCACAATTTGACACAATAAAGCTCACCGTTCCATATTTTATGTGGCACAATTTGACATTGTTACCCCTTATCACCTAGCGGTAATTAGAGGAGATCAATCTTCATGATCCACATTATTGACAATGATCCAAGAGTTGATGATCAACGTTCTCCACAGACAACAGCCCCTCAAATGCCTCCTCCCTCGTCATAGCTCATTCAATTGATTAGCATGGTTTATCTGATGGTGGTGGTCAAACACACATGAGGTACATTAGTCATTGTTTCGTATAAATCGTTACATTTAATGCACTAGGCATTTAGGTGAGGATCATGGGTTGAAGTCAAATAATGGATCATGATGCTTGGAAGTTATGCTTTTTTCCTTGTTTCACCTTGTTGGCCATCATATTTGTCTTAGTCTAGTGTTGCCACTCTTGGGGAACAAGGGTACTACTAGGAGGCTTTGATAGGGGTAATGTACCATTCCCGACCATACTTAACACCTTCCATCCATTTTTATTCCATTGTCCTATCTTCTAGAAGTGGTTGTTACATGTATCCCAAAAAGGTATGTACCTTTATCCTCCTATGAGAAGAAGGGTCTTTAATGCCCGAGGTTGATGTAGTTGGTAAAAGAATTGAAAATGCGATGGGATGACAAATTATAAAATCAAAATCCAATGAATAACTTGAGCTCTACCCCCTTGCCATGATTCCATCACCCCAAGTCCTAATGCACTAAATGCATATCAAATTAAAAGGACTTAATAAAATCCCAATAAAAAACATGCATAAACCAAAAAAGGGTCTTGCAAAGAAATAAATGAATAATCAAAAGGCAAGAATGGGGATTTGGAATACACACAGTGTTGAGGAAGGGGTAACTCAAGCACCAAGTGCTCCCTCTACAAAGGTGATCATGGAGATGAACCCACACATGGCCTTGCATGTTAATGACACCGTGACCATGAAGTAAACCCCATGCCATGTCATTCATTTATACTTACACTTTGAAGGGTTTCTTAGAAACCACTCCTCTACTTGGGTAGTGACACACCTAATAAGGTCCTGTGATGGTCCTCCCATACCTAAACTTGGAAAATTGCATAAAGTCTTAAGCTAGTGTGAAGTTTGAAGAAGATACCTAATATGAATTGCTTACGTGGCTTTTGTATTAGATTGTGGCCTACTTTGCATGATTCTAATGACTCTTGTATCCATGATGGTTGGTTTCATTTGACTTCTTTGAGACTTGCTTGATGATCATGCACCCCTAGATATGATCTTTTGGAGGACATTTCATGATGATGTCATGCACTATATGTATGATGAGTGTTGGGTCAAGTGATGACTTGACATGCTCCTTGATAACCTATGACACCTCGTGGACCTGAGACGTTGCACACTTGAGCTAGAACGTTGTCTATATAGCCTAATGTGTCACTTAGAGGGCAGAAATCCCAAACACTTGGACGATGCACCCTTTTGAGGATGTCGGGGATTGGATGGACCCCATTGCCCTTGATGATGATGCACCTCTTTGGAGAGATTGTGGAGCCCTTATCCACCATGGCATCACCCTAGGAGCTTGGGATGTTGCACACATGAGGATTATGTCATGCTTGAGTGAGATATGACTTTTGCTTGAGCTGACCTAGCACATGGATGATGAGTGGGCACTTGGTTTATGATGAGATGTGAGCTCATTGATGAAGGGATTTGAATTTTGATTATGCTTTGCACCTTTTGGGGATGGATGTGACTTTTAGAGTTTTTATGCCCCTTAAGGAGATGGAATCACCCTCTTTTTGGCTTCTACACTCGCACGTG
>ML782934.1:1373226-1391751 GCA_009831015.1 Picea engelmannii
TATGTTGGACAAACTACCATGGGTCTTATATTTAGTGCTAACAAGAATCTTAATGTATAAACCTAATGTGCATGCAAAGACAACACCAATGCACAACATATGAAGGTGTTTTGCACTTATATACATAGTGTAACATAGATTAAACATGTTAAAAAACCCATAGAACAACATTGTGAGTTGTGAATTGATGATATTAATGGAAAATAAATTTTGATTAATTATACATCATAAAAGATGATTGATGATTGGTTCTATAACAAACTCACAACTTTTTACATGTGGATATGGATTATCAACCAAAACACCAAATTAAGGTGTTTGACATGGTCTCTACATTCTTTTTAGTCCATGCCGAAGGCGTAGAGGGTCTATAGCAATAGATAATTCATTGACTTTATATTAGTTTGTCGTTTGACTACAATTTTTTGCATAATCTCTATTGTTCGAACTACAGAACTAAAAACATTATTTTTTATATAATAAAAAAACCCTTACATGCCATGATCTCATTGGATAATAGATTTGAGGTCTTATTGCCAGCTTTGTTATTCCCAATGTTTTATATGTTGGCATATCCAAAGTTTTTATCATCTACGGTCTTTTTTAATTTGTACTATTCATACTGAAATGTTTAGATATCCAAAGTTTATAGTGATCGATAATTCGTTGACTTTATATTAGTTTGTCGTTTGGTTACAATTTTTTGCATAATCTCTATTGTTCGAACTACATAGCTAAAAACATTATTTTTGATATAATAAAAAAACCCTTGTATATCATGATCTCATTGGATAATAGATTTTAGGTCTTATTGCCAGTTTCGCTATTCCCAATGTTTTATATGTTGGCATATCCAAAGTTTTTATCATCTACGGTCTTTTTGAATTTGTACTATTCATAATGAAATGTTTAGATATCCAAAGTTTTTAGCGATCGATAATTCGTTGACTTTATATTAGTTTGTCGTTTGACTACAAATTTTTGCATAATCTCTATTGTTCGAACTACATAACTAAAAACATTATTTTTTATATAATAGAAAACTCTTATATGTCATTATCTCATTGGATAATAGATTTGAAGTCTTATTGCCAGCTTCGCTATTCCCAATGTTTTGTATGTTGGCATATCCAAAGTTTTTATCATCTACGGTCTTTTTGAATGTGTACTATTCGTATTGAAATGTTTAGATATCCAAAGTTTTGAGCACGGATAGTCAACTTTTTTATTGCTTTGTCCTCTTAGTAAATTTTTTTGCATAGTCTCCATTGTTCGAACTATTGTTGTTGTTATTATTATTATTATTATTTTAATTTTTCTTTATTGTTGCATACTTAGAGAGGCATTTTCATTATTGCGTACGTAAACAGGCCTACCACACTGCATTCTTTCTTAAATGTTTGCACATCATGAGGCCCTTCAATGGTTCTGACAGCCTTAAGTGTTTACCTAACAGGCCTCGCAACCTTAAATGTTTACTCAACGGGTGTGTTACAATACAATTTCCTCTGATTTTTGGATACAGTATTGTCTGCAGTGAATTTGGGAAATATTGTTCTTCGGCGGCATTACCGGTTCACTGGTTGATGCTTGTTCGTTGGTTGGTTCGATGTTGCTTGTTGTTGTTTGATTCAACTTTGCAAAGTTGAGGTCCTACAGCTGCAGTTGGACCTCTTGGTGCTTGTTCATTGGTCTTTTGTTTGTTGCTTGCTCTTGTTTGCTTCAACTTTGCAAGGTCGGGGTCCTACATCCGCAGTTGGACTTGTTGTTGCAGTTTGCAGGGTTTGGAGTTGCGCTTCTGTCGTTCCTCGTTCACGGGTAAGTTTCGATGCCATGGTTTCATTGCTATTCCTTGTTTTTTGTTTGCTATTTGCAACTTGCAAGAAAGAATTTTCAATACTATGAATCCCTCACACAAAATCCTCTTGCAGAACATGTTTCTGTGTGGCTGCTATGACCATAAACTTGTCCTTGTTATTGAATGTCAATGTTCTATACAGAACCCTCCTCTGTCGCAGCCATAGTGACATATAAAAAAGAAAGTTGAATTTTTCTCCTTGTTTTTCCTGGTTCTGAAAACCATACGTTTGGTGCATTTTTCCCAGTCTGCTCCCTTCCAAAGCGTCTTGTTCCCCTTTGAATGTCGATGTTGGACACATAACCCACATCTGTTGCAGCCACAGTGAAATATAAAAAAGGAAATCGAATGTTCTCCTCATATTTTCTGTAACTGGAAACCATATGTTTGGTGCATTTTTCCCAGTCTGTTCCCTTCCAAAATGTCTTGTTCCCCTTTGAATGTTGATGTTGGACATAGAACCCACATCTATTGCAACCACAATGAAATATAAAAAATAAAATCGAATGTTCTCCTCATATTTTATGTTCCTGGCAACCATACGTTTGGTCCATTTTTTCCAGGTTGTTCCCTTCCAATCACATATGCCAACTTCCACGTCCTGTATATTGTGCCATAGCTCTTTTGAAAATAGCAATGAAAAGGGGTTTAGAAAATGAATTCAGAGTTATCACTGCATGGCAAACATCTGTCAGGGCCTTGTGACAGGGCATGCTTTTATTCTATAAATCAAAAACCCCATCCACCTGTTGGTTTTGTGTTGTCCTTTATGTCTTGCAAAGAATCAAATGAGAACTGAAATGCTTATAGGATGCACGCGCGGAATAGGTTCAAAAATGATATGCATTGAATACTTGGTCTTTGTGCTGAGCAAATTTATAATGCTATTTCATTTGTGTTGTCTCTTCTATTTGGTTCATTGTTCATTATATGTTTGTTTGTTTGTCATATGTTGTAGCGACTAGGGGGATTGAATTTGACAGGAAGAAGGTTGAAGGATAGATAACGGAATTGGTATGCAGTTCCGCACTTATAGTTTTATTTTTTCTTTGTTTGCATATAAACTGAATATAGCTAAGAAACATCTTGAAAATCACAGCTTAAGAGATGAAGTAAGTAATAGATGTTGAGTCCTATTAAATAGATACATAATCCATTGTACATGACATCATTGACCAGGTATTGCATAGCAATGGGATTTTTAGATTGGATGCATTCTCTTATACTATAGGAGATTGCCTCTTCGATCCATTTCAAGTTCTATTGCATTTATGTTATTCCTCGACTGACCTGCGCAATGGATTGATAGATTATTTCTTGGGCTATTTAAAAAATGGCAACGTTGAGGCATTGGAGTCGTATCAATATGAATTGGCATCTGATTTTATTTTCCAGTTGCATGGAATACATGATGTCACTACATATTTTTCAAAGATGCGGTTGTCTACATCTGCAATTCTTCCTGCACATGAGAGAGGACTTTGGGGAGATACATTTTGTATATAGTGGTTGTCCAAGTGGATGAATATATCAATTGGAATATGGTCATTGACAAGAAAAACAAGATATCTATTATTCAACGAAACTGCATGTAGTGATCCATATTGCATCTTGTTCCATGATGTTAATCCTATCAGTGGTCATTATGAACCAGTACTCTGTAGAAAATTATCCATATGCAATCTTGGAGGACCTCTTATTTACTTGTCCCTCATTTGCAAAGACCTTGAATCACATTGGAAACAAATTATGCATCGTATACACTCCCATGGCTTGCACATAGCGACAATTGTTGCATTTAGTTGTGGAGATAGTTTGTTCAATGCAATTTGCTATTTGGTAGCAACAGAGTTCGATGTGCAATCGTTGTGGCTTTACACTGTACAATCCTTTTGCAATGCAATTATAGGCGATAACCAACAAAATTTTAGTTGCTTGCATCAACACCTTTCACCATATCTCCTAGAAAGTATGCCGACAATTGGAAGTTGGCAACAATACCTTGTAAACATGGCACTGCCATATGAGAAAGGAAATGTAGAGGGTGGCAGATTATGTTTGCAATGGCTATCTATTGTATTCAGAGTAAATATCCAAGTCTGGTCAGCCCTGTCAGATGGTATTGTCCATTCTTGTTGTATTGATTCAAACTACGATTGAAAAATTGACATCATCTCGTTGAAACCAGATACGCCACATATCCATTATCAACCTTTGATGAGAAATACTACTAGTTCAGGGTCCACTGTCCATGCCACCCAAACCGCATTGAATCTGCATATGCGTCGCATGCTATTTAATGAGAATGAAACTTGTCCCAGTTGTGATGAAGCCATACAGAGCTTAAACAAAAAATGTAGACTAACTTATCGCAACTTGAAAAAGGTCATATGTGAGAGAAAAAAATACATTGGTGGTATAGGAAATACTACTAGTTTAGGATCCAGTGTCGATGCCACCCAAACCGCATCGAATCTGCATAAGCGTCGCATGTTATTTAATCACAATGAAACTCATCCCAGTTGTCATGAGTTCATCCATACCTTGAAAAAAAAACTAGATTAACTTATCACAACTTGAAAAAGGTCATATGTGAGAGAAAAAAATACATTGGTGGTATAAGAAATACTACCAGTTCAGGATCCAGTCTCGATGCCACCCAAACCGCATCCAATCTTCATAAGCGTCACATGTTATTTAATCAGAATGAAACTCATCCTAGTTGTCATGAGGTCATCCACACTTTAAACAAGAAACGTAGACTAACTTATCACAATTTGAAAAGGTCATACGTGAGAGAAAAAAATACATCGATACGCTTCCTTATAGACAAAAACTCACATGTCACAACCTAAAAAAAATTGTTCATGCATAACACAATCGCATTTTCGCATTTTCTACTGAACACAAACATCACATGTCGAATGACAAAGAACATCACGGATTGCATCATCGAGATGGTGAGGATGAAATGCTCATAAAAAATGTCGATTCCACCTCCAACATGGCTTGTCAACAAGTGAAACTAGTTTCTAGTAGCAAGCATAAGTTAACCTACCACATCTTGAAAAAACAGATACGTGAGAGAAACAGGTACGACCACATATCTCGCAATGGTCATGGTACTGACCGAGAGGAAAAAATCACATTAGGTGGGCTAGAGCCAACACCATGCACTGCTACCAATGAAAACCAACAAACACTTTCTATGCATACTTCCCTACGAAAGAAAGATGCAAAACAGATCTATATGAAACAAATTAAAGACACTCCTTCCATTACATGTGCAATTTGCGATCAATTGAATTTCGCAAAAAACATTAAGTCTTTCACGCCTGATTTGGAAGCATAATACCTCGACTTGACACTAAATGATAAAACATTTTCCAGTTGCAATATTTGTCTTCCATGCAAATGATCACTTGATAATGGAAAATTGCCACACTTTGCAACGCTTGACCAGATAAGATGTAATAGACCACTACCAGATGTAAGTGCACTTACAGAACTTGAAGAGAGACTTGTGTCTCTGTGAATTGCATTTGCACAAATCAGACCCTAGGGCTATAAACAACCCCAAATGGGATTAACAAGATCAATTATTATTGTGCATGTCCAACTAGATGTTGTGCAAAAATCCTTGCCACAATTCATTAGCGATACAATGACAATTGTTGTAGCTCTCAAAAGACGCTTGCAATACAAGAATGCATACCAGATAGGTAAAGTGTGTGTGCATGTTGCCATGAAAGCATTAAAAGAATTATGTTCCAGGGACCTGTACAAAGCACATAACATTTGTGTAATGAGAACTGGAACAATGTTCTTGGAGAAGGGGATGATAGCTCTGCACAGACTCTCGAGACTATTAGTGAATTTGATACAAGCGATGAATCGGAGAATGAAAGACCCGTTGAAACATTGATACATGGATTCACTGACTCACGATGCATTCGTGACTTGCAAGACAAGATTGTCGAAATTGCACCTATTGAGGGGCAACATCCACTTGGAATATTCAAGGAAAAATTTGTTGAGGAAATGGACTTTCCAACATTATTCTATGGAGATCCACGTCCTAGTGACATTACGGAACGATTCAACTACCATAAAATAGTTCGATGGGAACTGCTACATTCAAGCGATGACTTCTCCTGTCACATAAAAAAATTGTTTTTCAAAACAATGCGCATAATAATTGAGCAAGTGTTGTCTTGCATGTGGGTGCGAATAAGAAAAGGCCAGCTACAAGGAAGAAATTTATTGGCCAAAGATGTCAAGTACAAAGAAAACCTAGAAAAAATCCTGAAATCTGATATTAGATACATAGATTTCAAAAACATCTGCATCTCTCGTGACTATTTGCAACACAACAAGAATTTTTTTTTTGCAATGATCCGACAATTGGGACTGCCGACATTTTTCATCACATTTACAAGTGCAGAGCATCGCTGGGATCTGTTGGTGGCTACAGTGTCTGCATTGTATAGGAACAGGAAAAGGAAAAAACAAACTGATACATTGAAAAATGAGGACATTGACTACCTCATAAGAAAAGACCCAGTGACATGTACTCACTACTATAGACATAGAATAAATTCTTTGAGGAAATTGATATGCCATGATGAAACATTTTTTGGAAAAATATCAGACTACGTTTTTGTGATTGAGTTCCAAAATATGGGGAGTGAGCATGACCATGCACTGTTGTGGATAGAGGGTGCACCGGTCTATGGAAATGACAACAACTCACAGATCGAGCAGTTTGTGGACAAATACATAACATGCAACACAAATCATTTGGATCCAGAGCTTGCCAAAGTTCATAGACATTATCATACAAAAATATGTAAAAAATGAAAAACATTCGCATTGCAAATACAACTTTCCTGTGTCGCCAATAAGAACAACAAGAATCATAGAGCTGCTTTGTTTAGAGGACAATGTTGTCATTGAGAAATCTAAATCGTTGTTCGCGTTTCTAGAACAGAAAAAATTTGATGAGTTAATGAGCTTCGATGACTTCTTGATAGAGCTAAATCTAACAGAAGATGAGTACATCCAAGCCATACAATGTACACTTAAACAACCAACAATTTTCCTTAAACGAGAACTTTCCCATAATTGGAACAACAATTTCTCCAAGGACATGCCAGTTATGTGGAATGCAAATACAAATGCGCAATATGTCCTCAATGCATATGCTGCAGCATCGTATTGTACCTCGTATATGACAAAGGTTGAAAAATCCATGACAAGTGCATTCAGAAGAATACGAAAAGAACATGAAAGAAGTCATATTGATGTTATGCAAATGATACGTACGCTTGGAAATACATTACTTAATCTTCAACAAATGTCTGCTCAACAAGCAGTCCACATTGCACTTTCCCTACCCCTCAATTGTAGTTCAAGGAAATGTGTCTTCATAAACACATCTCCACTTGAGAAACACACATTTGTGCTTAAACCATCGTCTTTGATTGAACAAGAGCCTGACAATTCAGAGGATGTATTATGTCACTCTATTATTGATTATTACCTCCAACGTCCATCTCCTATTAAGCCTATCTACTTAGCAGAGTTCGTATCGCATTACATAAAAAACGGTGCACCCATATCAAAAAGGAAAAATCCCTCTGTAATACGCTTTGTCAAATACAACAAACATACTAACTATAAAAACTATTGTAGAGAAAAATTATTGTTATATGTTCCGTTTGATCAAAATGAAAACACATTAAAACATAACTTCCCTACATGGGAAGCTGTGTATATTCCCTCTGAGACTATAGTACAAATCAATGAATGTATATTTACATACAATGTTAATCCAACATGGGGTGATCTAGAAAGTGCAGTTAATGAACTAGAAAACCCTGACAATGTTGATGAGACATTCACAAATCGTAAAACAACTAGAACTCCCTACGAGTCCTATGACTTGCAAGCAATTTGCCTCGTCCTTGAGCATCCAACATTGAAAAACGTATCAATCTTGGTGTTCAAGTCACAAAACATCCTTTCCTAATCGAAAATAACGAATACCACAGAGTCAGACGTCTATTGAAGCGAGAACAACAAACAATTCTAAAGGACATTGCGATTAAAAAACGCTTGAACATGCACACTCATGTGCACTTGTTCCTTATAGGTGGGGCAGGAACATGCAAGACATTCACAGCGAAAGGACTATTCCAAATGCTTATACGAATCTATGATTCAAACAGTTCCTCTGATCCTATGAAACCAAAGGGGCTAATAGTTTTATACACGGGAAAAGCTACATATAATGTAGGTGGAACAACAGTCCACTCTGCATTTTTTATGCCTTTTAACAAGTCATAGTTTCTTCCACTCAACAAGGAAATGTTAGATACTTTGTCTAAGCTTTATGACAAACTGCAACTTCTCTTCATAGATGAGGCATCTTTGATTGGAAGTCGCTTCTTGTATTCCATTGACAACCGGCTAAGAAACATAAAACATGTGCACACCAAATACTTTGGAAACATTGACATGATATTCTGTGGGGATCTTTACCAGATGCAACCCATCCAAGATTCTTTGAAACGTTTTTTAGAAAAATATCGGACTACTTTTTTGTGACTAAGTTCTAGAATAAGGGGAGTGAGCATGACCACACACTATTGTGGATAGAGGGTGCACTGGTCTATGGAAATGACAACAACTCACAGATCGAGCAGTTTGTGGACAAATACATAGCATGCAACACGGATCATTTGGATCCAGAGCTTGCCAAAGTTCATAGACATTATCATACAAAAAGCTGTAAAAAACGAAAAACATTCGCATTGCAGATACAACTTCCCCGTGTCGCCAATAAGAACAACAAGAATCATAGAGCTGCTTTGTTTAGAGGACAATGTTGTCATTGAGAAATTTAAATCGTTGTTCGCATTTCTAGAACAACAAAAATTTGATGAGTTAATGAGCTTCGATGACTTCTTGACAGAGCTAAATCTAACAAAAGATGAGTACATCCAAGCCATACAATGTACACTTAAACAACCAACAATTTTCCTTAAACAAAAACTTTCCCGTAATTGGAACAACAGTTTCTCCAAGCACATGACAGTTATGTGGAATGCAAATACAGATGCGCAGTATGTCCTTAATGCATATGTTGCAACATCGTATCGTACCTTGTATATGACAAAGGTTGACAAATCCATGACAAGTGCATTCAGAAGAATACGCAAAGAACATGAAAGAAGTCATATTGATGTTATGCAAATGATACGTACGCTTGGAAATACATTACTTAATCTTCAACAAATGTCTGCTCAACAAGCAGTCCACATTGCACTTTCTCTACCCCTCAATTGTAGTTCAAGGAAATGTCCCTTCATAAACACATCTCCACTTGAGAAACACACATTTGTGCTTAAACCACCATCTTTTCTCGAACAAGAGCCTGACAATTCAGAGGACGTACTATGTCACTCTATTATTGATTATTACCTCCAATGTCCATCTCCTATTAAGCATATCTGCTTATCAAAGTTCGTATCGCATTACAAAAAAAATGGTGCACCCATATCAAAAAGGAAAAATCCCTCTGTAATACACTTTGTCAAATACAACAAACATACTAACTATAAAAACTATTGTAGAGAAAAACTATTGTTATACGTTCCATTTGATCAAAATGAAAACACATTAAAACATAACTTCCCTACATGGGACGCTGCGTATATGCCTCTGAGACTATAGTACAAATCAATGAATGTAGATTTACATACAATGTTAATCCAACATGGGGTGATCTAGAAAGTGCAGTTAATGAACTAGAAAACCTTGACAATGTTGATGAGACATTCACAAATCGTAAAACAACTAGAACTCCCTACGAGTCCTATGACTTGCAAGAATATTTGCCTCGTCCTTGAGCAACCGACATTGAAAAACGTATCAATCTTGGTTTTCAAGTCACAAAACATCCTTTCCTAATTGAAAATAACGAATACCACAGAGTCAGATCTATTGAAGCGAGAACAACAAACAATTCTACAGGACATTGCAATTAAAAAACGCTTGAACATGCACACTCATGTGCACTTGTTCCTTATAGGCAGGGCGGGAACATGCAAGACATTCACAGCGAAAGCACTATTACAAATGCTTATACGAATCTATGATTCAAACAATTCCTCTGATCCTATGAAACCAAAGGGGCTAATAGTTTTATACATGGGAAAAGCTACATATAATGCAGGTAGAACAACAGTCCACTCTGCATTTTTTATGCCTTTTAACAAGTCACAGTTTCTTCCACTCAGCAAGAAAATGTTAGATACTTTGTCTAAGCTTTATGACGAACTGCAACTTGTCTTCATAGATGAGCAATCTTTGATTGGAAGTCGCTTCTTGTATTCCATTGACAACCGACTAAGAAACATAAAACATGTGCACACCAAATACTTTGGAAACATTGACATGATATTCTGTGGGGATCTTTACCAGACACAACCCATCCAAGATTCTTTGATATTTGAACAACCTACGGTCAATATGCAAAGAGTGATGCATGACTTCTAAAAAGACAATATAAAATGCTTTGAATTACATACTACAATGCGCCAGACAGATGAAACATTTATTGCAATTCTGAATAGAATGCGGACAAACAACTAAACACATGATGACTTAACATATATCAATTCAAGGTGCATGCGACCTGCACCAACAGACCCAATCTTCCCTTACATGTTCTACCCAAATAGGGATGTTGCAATGCATAACAGGTACATGCTATTGCTCATGCCTGGGGATGATATCATCATCAATTCAATTGACCTCAAAGAAGAAAACCATGGAAATGTACCACGTCATGAACATACAACCACTTTGCCTTTGCAACTTGTCCTGAAATTAGACATGTTGGTTGAAATATATGCCTGCAACTATGATTCACAGGATGACTTGGTGAATGGTGCAGATGGAATACTCAAAGGATATACCAAAACATAAAAACTTGATGTCCTCTGGATTAAGTTCCATGAGCCGCATATAGGCCACCGACAAGCAAACAAGTTGGCTTATCTATATAATTCAAACACTGCACGTGATTGGACACCTATCTTACGAATATCAAAACCAGTATTGACATCGGCAAAGACAGGTCGACTGAAGATTCGAAAACAGTTTCCAATTAAACTTGCATGTGCACGTACAATCCACAGATCGCATGGACTAACACTTGATAATGTTGCATTTGACCCTGTTGGAATTCGAATACATGGACTTGTATACACAACATTTGTTAGAAAAACAGGACCGTGGAGCAATAAAATAAAACAAATGCGGAAACAAAACACATAAGATACATAATACAATAGTGACACAAATTTACGTGGTTCACCCAGTGTGGGCTACGTCCACCAAAGAAATTGCCAGGTCCTTCCTTTATTATTATCCAGCAAATGAAGGGATACAACCTACTTCAAACCCGCTATAACTTCCTCTTCTTTCTCTCACAGTCTCCTATCTCAGAATACAATATTCGCCATCATGCATAGCCGTAATACATTTCCCTCATAACAGAGGGTTGCCTTCTAGGGCAAAAAACCCTAACATAATTTCTACCGTTAGATCTGCGACCTTATAATGAACGGTCCAGATTTACAATGAAATTACAATATACATTTACAAGGCAATTTTTCCTTCAGGGGCTTCGCCCCCAAACCCCGCAGAGGGGGTAACCCCCCTCTGCACTCCCCCCACGTGGAAAAGTGTACATTCTTATGGGGTGTAAATACTTCATGGGGTATAAACACGGCTGAAAACAAAAGACCTCTGAATCAAGAAGATAATCAGGCTCCACAACCAACAACATTGTCTCGTGTCAGAAGTATAGACTCCTTGTATTTACTAAGCGCTCTTACAAAAGATAACTTCAAATTCAAACACAAAGTTGATATTGAGATGCAACGCCTTAGGACTACCGCAAAGTGGCATCTACAGTATGATTTCCAATCCATACAAACAAACTCATTTGTATCAATTCTCTCACTTAACACGTGCAACCTACATGCACACATGGATGATATACTCAATGACTATGACACAATGCAATCCGATATTTTGTGCTTGCGGGAAACATACATGACATTATGCATGCAAAACAAGCAATTTCCAAATTACAATAGCATATCGAGTTACATTACACATGGGGTGATGATATTAGTGAAAAAACATGTAACAATTTTGGAGCATATGCATTTCAAAGAAAACAATGTTGATATGGTGCTCGCAAAAGTAATTCTCCATGCATCATAAATTGCAATACTGAATCTCTATGCTACTCTGCATGCAACATTCTCCAACATACTAAATGTTATTTCCAGCGCATTAGAGAATTTGCATCTGAACGAAACCATTGTCATTGTAGGAGACTTCAATATTGGCATGTTACAAAATTATGCCAGAACAAAAGAATTGGAAAACTACATGTGCAAATACAGTTTTCGTTTTCTTTTGGACAAGATAAACCATGTACAAAACACACTTATTGACTATGTATGGTCGAATGTGCCCATTTCTCAATACAACGTCTTTATCTTAGACACATACTGGTATGATCACGATACAATTGGTATTGCACTTGAATTATGAAATATACATCAAACATATTGAAAAATCATATTTCTATGTTTCAAAGCATATCTGTCTAGCTTGTTGTAAAAAACCAAGTTATCCAACTTCTTAGTTTTCCCTGGTTTGTAATTGATTTTGGACACAAAAATTCTTTACACAATTTTTTATATATACACATACATGGATGAAGAAAAAAAAAAACAGTACATTCTTCTAACACTATATGTTACTCTATTCCTTTTATTCTATTTTATTTACTGTATGTACATATTCCTTGTTTTGTCCTTACATATCAACTTACGTTCATGTTCATTTTGTTTTGTACTTTCTTTCATTGAAACAAACAGAAAAACTGGACAAGGCAAAGAACTCTTAACCAGAAATGTAGAAGAATACATACAAAGGTGCATACTTCTACCCATATTCCATATCCAATTGTTTTTCATTTACTCTATCTATACTTGTTCCACTGGTTTGCAGTTCTTCTGGTTTTTTTTTTCCTTAGATACTGTGTATCTTCCTGTATATTAACTTATCTTCATGCCAATTGTATTTTCTGTGTAGCTATCTTGAAATAAATAAATTTGTACTCCATTTTTTTTTCATGTGTTCCTACCTAGCAGCTTGCCTTCATGTCCATTGTATTCTCTGTATTTCTACATTGAAAAAAGAACAGACTAATTGAACACGAAGATGGAGCCTTATCTCCCACAACTGAGAAAGCTGGAGTACAATCTTCCAAAAGGTATGGCTATAGTTGTGCCACAAAAAATATAATGTGTATGCCTACTGCACATCCATATTGAGTATGAACAATATACACATGTTCATAGCCACGGTTTCATAAGTGACATGGACATGGGAAGTGAATCATCGCAAACATCGGCACAACGACAATGCCGAAGGTAAGGATTCATAGATTACGCTCTTGCTATGTTTACGAAACAAATATACGCAATTATTTATTCTGTTATGCCATGGTAAATATGTTTATGTCGTTTACACCACATGTTTTTTAGTTCACAAGAACTATTGACAAGTAGAAGTGAAACTTCCAACATATTACAAGGTCCAGAGACTAAGAGGTATGGTTACAAAACTCTGATATGCATACATTGTCCAATTTGTGCATATATTGGAGCTTGTCATATTTTAGAATATGTTTGCATGTAAGAATGCCAAGTCATATATTTTGTCTATTGCTTGTTGAAATAGATATAAACAACATCTCTTTTAACTTGAACCACGGTATGTTGAGCTCCAGCTATATTCCATGGCTGAGAACGTTTTTCCCATGGTTGATGTGTCTCTATCGCTTGATAGTTATCAGACTAGGTTTTCTTGTGTGAGGCATACAATTCTTTTCTCCCTTTCTTTTTCCTCTTCTATACTCACCCGTTTTCCCTTTTCTTCTTCCCCTCTATCATCCATTTCCGGTTCTATACTTAGTCGCATATCTATGCTCGTGGGTTCTCGAGGTGGCAGAGTGAGAAATTCTATGTCCATTTATATCTTCACATCACGAGTTCAATCGACCGTCGTTCGTTTTCATACTTAGCCAATTTTATGGTCACGGGTTCCCGAGTAGGCGCCATCAAACTCTCATGCCCATGTTCGGGGTATACATCTTGCACCCAAAACTTCAGTGATCTACAATTCGACCCCAGACTCCTCGAACTCCCAAGCCTCACTCTTCCTATGATGACTCCGTCTGAATGCTTTCATATAAGTGTGCCAAGTCATATATTTTGTCTATTTCTTGTTGAGATAGATATAAACAACATCTCTTTTATCTTGAACCAGTGTCTATTGAGCTGCAACTATATTCCATGGCTGAGAATGTTTTTCCCATAATTGATGTGTTTCTAGTGCTTGATAATTAACATACTAAGTGTTGTTGTGTGAGGCATACAATTCTTTGCTCCCTTTATTTTTCCTCTTCTATACTTACTCGTTCTTCCCTTTTCTTCTTTCCCTCTATCATCTGTTTCGGGTTCTATACTTAGTCCATGAGTGAGAAATTCTATATCCATATATATATTCACATCACGCGTCTGACCGACTGTCGTTCGTTTCCATACTTAGCCAATTTTATGACTGCAGGTTCCTGCATAGGTGCTATCGAACTCTCATGCTCTGTGTTCGAGTATACATCCTGCACCCAAAAATTTGGTGATCTATGATTCAACCCCAGACTCCTCGAACTTGCAAGCCTCACTCTACCTACGATAACTCCATCTGACCTCCCCACCTTTCCATACTTAAGACCAAGTGTTGTTGTGCGACGCATAAAGTTCTTTGCTCCCTTTCTTTTTGCTCTTCTATACTTGCCCGTTTTTCCCTTTTCTTCTTTCCCTCTATTATCTGTTTCTGGTTCTATACCTAGTCACATATCTATGCTCGCGGGTTCCCCAGGTTACAAAGGTAGAAATTCTATATCCATCTATATCTTCACATCACGAGTCTGACCGACCGTTGTTCGTTTCCATACTTAGCCAATTTTATGCCAGTGGGTTCTCGGCTAGGCCCTATCGAACTCTCATGCCCCGTGTTCGGGGTATACATCTTGCAGCCAAAACTTCGGTGATCTACAATTCGACCCCGGGCTCCTCGACTTCGCAAGCCTCACTCTACCTATGAGCTTGTTGAAATAGATATAAACAACATCTCTTTGGAGTTCAACCAGGGTCTATTGAGCTCTAGCTATATTTCATGGCTGAGAATGTTTTTCCCATAGTTGATGTGTTCCTATCGCTTGATAATTATCAAGCAAAGTGTTCTTGTGTGAGGCATAAAGTTCTTTGCTCCCTTTCTTTTTCCTCTTCTATACTTAGTCACATTTCTATTCTCATGGGTTCCCGAGTGGTGGACTGGAAAATTCTATATCCATCTATATCTTGACATCATGAGTCCGATCGACCGTCGTTCGTTTCCTTCCTTAGCCAATTTTATGGCCGCAGGTTCCTGGGTAGGTATTATCAAAATCTCATGCCTGTGTTCGAAGTATACATATTGCACCCAAAACTTGGGTGATCTACAATTAAACCACAAACTACTCGAATTCGCAAGCCTCACTCTACCTACAATGACTCTGTCTGACTGCCTCGCCTTTCCATACTTAGTCGTTTGTTCAAAGTTTCGTGGGTTCATGGACTCCCAGGTTCACAAAAGTATCGAATCATTTTTCTCTCCCCTCCATCCCTGCCACCTTCGCCCCTTCCCAATGCACATTAATTATGCTTTTACTAGTCACAACTCACCACAAATGTTCGAAAAGATTGGCATTAATAAGCGGAAAGCTCTAGCACATCTCCCATTAAAATGCATTAATGGGAGAATATTATGGAATCTGATTAGTTTCTTTCTGTCAATTTTGAATTGGCAAAAAATTGTTGGTTATTTTAGTTTTTTTAAGGCATCATCGTAGCAAGAATGCAATATCGTGCCAGCCCATTGTCATCTACAAAGGTGTTGACATGATGCCCCTCTTTAGTATTTTGTTGATCCGGATTATTTTCGGCACGAAATGAGAGCAGAGATATAATAAAGAAATGTACAAAGATATCTCAAATATCCAATATTATAACATAAATGTATCAGAGATGCAACCATAAACACATATATACAGTAATACACAATTTTCTATCAATGAGCGAAAATGTACAAAGATTGTAAAATACAGAGTGAAAGACTCGTTAGAATGGTGGCAGCTTATCTCTGAGAAGAGATGTGACTGCTACTCACATCCATGAGAAGATAATTTTACAATGAGGCTCCAAAGGCCTTTATCATAAATAAAATCCAAAACCCTAACCCAGGAAGATGAAAAGCCAACATTTTTGTGGACCCCGTTTTGGGTAGTTTGGTGTATCAACTTCTTGAGGGCATAACTTTGGCATACGTTCTCCATTTGGGGCACACAATAGCTCGTTGGAAAGGTATCGTCGAGAAGATTCATTTTGGGGGCTCAATCAGAGCCTTTGACTAACATTGAGAAGCTCGATCTCGAAAAACCTTCATTTAGGCCCTCAAAATGGCCCCAGGAGTTTAAAACTGCTAAAAATAGTAAATTACCAAAATTGTCAGAAAATTGTTTTGATCCAGTTGGAAAAGGTGGGTGGCCACCGATATCCACCTGGATTAATCCTCCCTCCTTAGGAAGCAATGGTATCCATTGTGTTGAGTTCCCGCGGGAGAGGGAAAAGCGTTTGCTGAATCTGCATCTTGATGAGTTGCTTGCCTTGTTGGAGAAGTTGTGCTGCTTAGCTTGTTGAAGGTTGTCACAAACCTGTGGCTGGAAGGGTTGGACCTTTTTAACCAGTATGTCTACATGAGATTCCTGTGTGCAGAAGGAATCTGTACACTTTGCTGCAATCTTGTTGACCTGCTTCTGTTGAATAGAAGGTGCTTGGGTCAAGGCTGTAGTGGTTGTAATATCCTTTTGTTCACCTTTTGAATAGATTGTGAAGAAGCTGAATTTCTTAGTATGAGATACTACCTTATGACATTGTTTAGGTGGGACAGTAGTTGGAACTACCTCTGGTATCATGTAGAGATGACCCCCCAGAGTAACAATGACACTACGAGGTTGAGACTCATAGATAACATGGCGCTTCCACATATATCATTGGCCCAAGAGAACATCATAGACATCCAGTGGGGCAACATCACATAATAACTCATCCTTTAAGGGTTGGATGCCGTATGACAATCGAAATTGTTGGCTGACATGAAGATCTCGTCCCTGGCGAAGCCACCCAATGTTGTCTGGTTGCGGGTGTGGTGTTGTCGACAGTCCCAACTGTTCGACGACCTCTGCTGAGATGAGGTTCTTCTGGCTTCCGTTATCAACAATAAAATGCAGCGAGGTCCCCTTCACCCACATTTGTGAATGAAAAAGGCGCTCCCCCTCTTCAGGATCTGTGGGTTCTTCTGGTTGAATTGTTGCGGTCGTGAAATAGTTGTGGGGTCTGCATCGATGATATTTTTTTTACCAGTATTTTCAAAATCAGATTTTGAATCAGGGTTCATCTCCTTGTTTTTGATCTCTACCACAAATGACTATTTTGAGCGAAATTCATTGGTGTTGTGCCAAGGGATTTTGTGGAAATCACACCATTTTCCAGTGTCCTTCTTTGTCTTCCCGTAACCCTTCTTTTCCTGTGGCTTGGACTGATTTTCGGGAGACTGTTTGTTAGGGCCGTCTTTATCATACTTTGGTTGTTGCGGATTTACAAACCCGAACTCCTGTTTGTTCTGGTGTTTAAATTTCTGCTCGATTTTAATAGCATATCGATAAGCAACATTGAGTGATGAGATGTCCAGAAAATCCATTTCAGTTTGGATGTATCTGTGTAGAGCCCCATGATATTTCAAAACCAAATGTTGTTCAGAGTCTTTGATACCCAACTTTGTGAGCAAGGTATGGAAGGTATTGGTGAACTCCGGAACTGCTTGGCCCCTCTCTTGCTGCAATGTGGTCCATCTCATATACTGGTCCTCATAGTTGCCAACAAGGTAATACTATTCATTTACCATGTCCACAAAAAAATCCCAAGTGGGATCGGCCCCATATATTGCAGACTCTTTTGTGAAACTTTGATCCCAATAAGTTTCTCACCAATGTTTGACATGGGGGAGAGCTTTAAGGAGTGCGAAGGTGATCTTTTCCCTGTCGGAAAAATGGTGAACAAAGAAATAACCTTGTAGCAGATTTAACCATTTGTCTAGGTCATCTGCATCTATTTGACCTTCAAATACGAGAATATCAAAATTAACATGTACCTTGAAAGGAGAGGTGCTTCCAAAGTGGTTGTTTGATGAAGATGCGTCTGTTTCTATCAGAAGGCATTGAAGGAGGTGGGAGAAATTCTCCATCATTTTGTCCCTCTGTCGTGTGAGAGCTTGCTCAAGCAACATATTGATAGAATCGTCTCCTCCATCGTTTTTCTTTCCTTCCGCCATGGAGGGTTTCTTGCGTGTGCAAGAGTGATTGTATTCAAGAGAGACAAGCTCGAGACCCAACTTGCTATACTCAGACCTCGTCG
>ML782934.1:1391800-1405995 GCA_009831015.1 Picea engelmannii
AAAAAACAAGCGCAGCCTGCTCTGATACCACTAATCCAGATTATTTTCGGCACGAAATGAGAGAGGATATATAATAAGGAAATGTACAGAGATATCTTGGATATCCAATATTATAATAGAAATGCATCGGAGATGCAACCATAAACACAAATATACAGTAATACACAATTTTCTATTAATGAGCGAAAATGTACAAAGACTCTAAAATACAGAGTGGAAGACTCGCTAAAATGGTGGTAGCTTATCTATGAGAAGAGATGTGATGGCTACTCGCATCCATGAGAAGATAATTTTACAATGAGGCTCCAAAGGCCTTTTTATAATAAAGAAAATCCAAAACCCTAACCTCAGAAGATGAAAAACCAACAGTTTTGTGGACCTCGTTTTGGGTAGTTTGGTGTATCAACTTGTCGGGGGCGTAACTTTGGCATACGATCCCCTTTGGGGTGGACGGTAGCTCGTTGGAAAGGTATCGTCGAGGAGATTCATTTTGGGGGCCCATTTATAGCCTTTGACTATCATTGAGAAGCCCGATCCCAAAAAACCTTCATCTAGGCCCTCAAAATGGCTCCAGAAGTTAAAAACTGCTAAAAATAGTAAATTACCAAAATTGTCAGAATATTGTTTTGAGCCAGTTGGAAAATGTGGGTGGCCACTGATATCCACCTAGATCATGTGCATATATTACAGCTTAGCATATTTGAGAGTATGCTTTCATATTAAAATGTTGATCCACCCTTCAAATTTGAACATGGTTTGCATTTGGGCCACAAAAAATACTAATAAAATAAAATAATATGAACAATGTTTAAATAAATATAAACAAATTCTCTTCTAACTTGAACCTGCTTTTGTTGAGGTCCAACTATAATACATAGTTGAGAACGTTTTTCCCATAGTTAATGTTTTTAGCCGCCAGTTCCTAGATTGGCGCTATAGAACTCTCATGCTCATTGTTCTGTGATATACATCTTGCACCCAAAACTTTTGTTATCTACAATTCAACCCCGGACTCCTTGAACTCACAAGATTCACTCTACCAACGATGAGTCTGTCTGCATTCGTTTGACTGCCCCGCCTTTTCATACTTAGTCGATTTCCTTGCCACCTTCGCACACTTTCCCAATGCAAATTGATTATGCCTTTATTAGTGACAATTCACCACACAAGTTCGAAAAGATTGGCATTAATGAGCGAAAAGCTCAAGGACATCTCCCATTAAAATGCATTAAACAAAGATTTACGGGTGATTATATTACCATCCTCCAATGTTCATTCTAAATACTATCACACAATTACTGTCACATGTAGCAATATAAACAAATATTCATCAAAACATTAGCTTTTCTCACAAGCACCCCACGTCCACCCTAGTCACCTGAAATAAGCGATATTTGGATCCATCAACTAAACCTCCCTATTATCGAATTGGCAAAGGTCAATATTATGGTATCTGATTTATTTATTTTTGGTTTTTGTGGATCTTGGGCTCGGAAAAATTGTTATTTACTTTAGCCTTTTTAAGGCATTATACCCCGCCTTTCCATACTTAGTTGATTCTTCACCTCCTGTTGTCACAGATTCGCGGGTTCCCGGGCTCCCAGGTTCACAAAAGTTTCAAAAAAAATTTCGCTCTTGTCCATCCCCGCCACCTTCACACGCTTCCCAATGCACATTAATTATGCCTTTATTAGTGAAAACTCACCAGAGACATCGAAAACATTGGCATTAATAGGTGAAAAGGTCGAGGACATATCCCATTAAAATGCATTGAACCAAGATTTACAGGAGATTATATTATCACGCTCCAACATTCATTTTAAATACTATCAGGAGAAAAGGAACGTACTCATCACCTTATGGCTGCAACTCGACAACATTTCTATGGAGATACCCTGAATATTTTTGGGCACGAGCACCAGAGTTTTCAGTGGTCCAGAGCTTATGACTACTACTCGTCCCCTTCTGCCTAGAAGGAAGTTATCTGGACATCTGGAATTGCACGAGTAGGTTGTGTCCCTGAAATTTTTTACTGTAAGGAGTTGGTCACTTGTTGCGACGAAAACTATATTCCGAACCAGCGGATTATCCAGTTGCAGAACCATTCCCGAGTCTCCCTATCGCCTCAAGTATTTCTAAGGATGTTAAGACTTCCCAACCCAACACCTACTTTCAAGGGCGAAAATTGCAGAGAGTTCTTAAAGAAGCATGATAATGAATTGGACCTCTTACCGAAGTTCTTAGAGAACCCAGTGGCCGGTCTCAGGGACATGACTAGATTACAGGCTAGTGCATTTAAAAACCCTTTCTAGGAAATTGCATGGCTTTTCACGAGGATAACGGGATAAGAAAGTACAACCAACATCTCTTAGATGATTTTGTATATTTTATATTTTGCGGTGAAGGAACAAGCCATCTTCCATTGGGGCAAGTTGATTTCCATTGAAATCTCTTCCGAGTTATTGCAATACACAAGGCAGAAGAAATTCTTTATGTCATCTTATTTAATTTTCACGGTGGTGAATTGTTGTCCATTCCCTGGACTATCTATGTGTAAGAAGGTAAACTGTAAATTTGACCCAGTAACCTTCTCATACCAGATATTATGGAGACACGACGCCTCCCAACATTTTTATGAAGTCTTTAATGATTTTGTTTCAGTTTTTAAAGCATTGATATTTGGAAAGTATTTTCCCCGATTGTCTGACCAGGCGACCAAGTTCATGGATGGGAAGGGCGCACTAGAAGAAATGGAGAACTATAATGTTATAAGGATTATTGGGTCCAAACAAAATCCTTGCTTCCTTCCATGTCACATATCTGGTACAATGTTTTTTTCTAAAATAGCAAGGCAATACACCTACTGGTTGCATTTTGTTGGTTTCAACAGTTCCTTCACTGACACTATCCTGAATGAAGATGAAGATAATGCCTTAGGAAGTCCTGCTCATGACACTGACAACCTCGAGACAATACTCAACACCAATGATTCATACAAGCAGAAACAAAAAGGCCCGGGTGAAAAAAGTGCCCAATCCCCGACCGCCACACCCAAGACCACAACATATCAGAGAAGTAATCCAATGACCTACCCAAGCAAGAAATTCACACACAGTTCTTCAGGCAGAGGAGGAGATAATAACCCTCCCTCTGGCAAAATTGAAAGTTCTCACAAATTTCCCACGAGCAAAAAACGGAAAACAATAGTGCAAGAACAGGAAGGATCGAGGGGAAAAATTGATATCCACAATCCCTCCCTCGAAGATATGGAACTAGAAATTAACATTGACAAAATGTTCCCTGATGACGACCAGCTAGACAACACTGCTCTGCATAATCCCAAGATGTAAATAATTGGGACCTTGGACGAAGAAGAGTCTTTTGCATTTCAGAGCGCTATTTTGACAACGAATCCCAAAAAATGGTTATTGAAAAGATAGATGTAAAGAATAAGAAAGGGAAATCTCGTTCAGAGATCAACCTACAGAACATGCGCCCTTCCCATATCTCACAGATACATTGAGCAACCGGACATGCTCTACACGGTTCTATTATTGGCCTTGAAGCGGAAAACATCATGTTAAAGGAGCGAATCAAAGAATTGGAGGGAGCTCTAATGCCTTTTCCACTGTTTTCTACTCCTTTGGCAATGATTGGGCCCACCACACCTGCGACAAAGTTAAAAGGATCAACAAGCTTTCTCACATCAGCCCGAGGCTATGTGGAAAAGAATATAAAGAGAAGAATGGAATTAATAACAGAAGCTTGGGAGATGTAAAAGAGTATGGTCTCTTTTGGAACAAGAGCGCATGCTTTTCATGAGTATCTGCAAGTAGATCTCAAGAACGAGCAAGGTTTCTACCTTGATGCAGTTGTACCATTTGGTGTTAAAGTTACTGGTATGACAGAATTCAAAAGAAGACAGAAGGATCTCCCTTCCCCGGATCGAATAGACCAACTAAACGCATGCTGGAAAGGAAAGGTAAAAAACCTGAATGGTATTGTTCAAGCATATAGCCAAGCCATATCTAAAAGAGACCAACTATTCAAGAAGCTAACTGAGATAGATCTAGCTGAGAGCACCAATGAAGTCCAAGACCCTAAATTGATATTCAACTCGTTGTTTTTAACCAAGCAAGCATTTGATGATCAAGTTCATATCTATAAAAGACTGTCATTTGAAAATTTGTATGGCATTCTTTAATATGGTGAAGATGACGTGAAAAACTGGCTAGTTGGTTATTCGATTAAAAACCAAGATATTTAAGAAGCATTGCACAACCTCTCTATTGATCTAAGGGACTTGGAAAGTGAATTCTTCAATATAAAAATCCGGCATGAAATCAACGTGGCACCCATGAGGAGCTACATTGAAGAGTGGTTCAAAAAGGCTGTCTACCAGATTACCAGTGAAGGGCAAAAGATGCTTCACACAGTTCCCATAATCGTCGAGGAAAGCCATAAAAGGACATAAACTAGCAAATGACAAGGCATGGTATACCATCATAGTAAGTTGATACTGATCACATTCTTTTGTCTTTGTCGATGTCTTCATCCAGTTACTCTAACAAAGCTTTAACCGAGGACTCACAATTTTCTGTTTCTTCTTGTCAGGTCTTGTTGTTTTCCATCGCCGACTTTCTTCTTTCTACAAACTTGATTCCTGTACATCTTTGCTTTGTAGTCCGTGAGAGCCCCAATCCCAGTCATTATGGGAAACACATTTATATTTCACAGAATATGTACTGAACTATATATATTTTTACAAATTCCAAGACAACTATTTTGGGAAATATTCTCAAATGTATTTTGTAACCCAGTTTATCTGAATATATATATTTGAGGTTGTTCTATGGTGATCTTCGATGTTTGGTGTTGTTTTTTGAATTTTGTATTTTTTTTTAAAATTAACCTATTTCACTGTACATGTTGGGGGCATGTTCCTGTTTAATATTGTACATATATTGCAGCTTCCTATATTTCAGAATATGCTTCCATATACAAAATGTTAAGTCATATATTTTTTGTCTATTGCTTATGGGTTTGAGCAAAATTTGCGAGCCAAAAACACCCTTCAAATTCGAACATGGTTTACATTTGGACCACAAATAATCTATTAAGATACATTAATATGGATACATTTTAAATAAATATAAACAAAATCTCTTTAAACTTGAACCTGACTTTCTCGAGCTCCTGGATTGGTCACGGGTTCCCTGATTAGCGGACTGCTAGAGCCTCATCTCCATTTATATCTTCACATCATGAGTCTGACCGACCGTCGTCCCTTTCAACACTTAGCCAATTATCTCACTGCGGGGTCCCAACTTAGCGCTATTGAATTCTTATGCCCCGTGTTCCGTGATATACATCTTGCACCCAACACTTCCGTGATATACATTTTTCACCCAACACTTCTGTGATATACATTTTGCACCCAACACTTCCATGATTTACAATTCGACCCCAAACTCCTGGAACTCGCAAGCTTCACTATACTCGGGTTCACAAAAGTTTCAAAACATTTATCGCTCTCTTCAATCCCCGCCACATTCCCGCCCTTCCCAATGCACATTCATTATGCTTTTACTAGCGACAACTCAACACATAGGTTCACTTATTGGCATTAATAAGCAAAAAACGCATTCAATCGTGATTTATAGGAGTCCGACCGACCGTCGTTGCTTTTCATACCTAGCCAACGCCGGTCCCCGGGTTGGCGCTATTATAAATCTTGCACCCAAAACTTCTGTCATCTACAATTCCGTGATATACATCTTGCACCGAAAACTTCCGTGGTCTACAATTCCTCCACAAATTGGAACATGGTTTACATTTGGACCACAAATAATCTATTAAGATGCATTAATATGAACACCTTTTAAATAAATATAAACAAAATCTCTTTAAACTTGAACCTGACTTTCTCGAGCTCCTAGATTGGTCGTGGGTTCCTGGGTTAGCCGGCTGCCAGATCCTCATCTCCATCTATATCGTCACATCATGAGCTTGACCGACCGCCGCCCCTTTCAACACTTAGCCAATTATCTCACCACGGGGTCCCAACTTAGCACTATCCAATTCTTATGCCCCATGTTTCGTGATATACATCTTGCACACAACACTTCCGTGATATACATTTTGCACCCAAAACTTCTGTGATTTACAATTCGACCTCGGACTCCTAGAACTCACAAGCTTCACTAAACCCGGGTTCACAAAAGTTTCAAACCATTTATCGCTCTCTTCAATCCCCGCCACATTCCTGCCCTTCCCAATGCACATTCATTATGCTTTTGCTAGCGACAACTCAACACACAACTTCGCTTATTGGCATTAATAAGCAAAAAACACATTCAACCGCTATTTACGGGAGTCCGATCAACTGTCGTTGCTTTACATACCTAGCCAATTCTATGGCCGTCGGTTCCCGGGTTGGCGCAACCGAACTCTCATTCGCCGTGTTCCATGATATACATCTTGCACCGAAAACTTCTGTGATCTACAATTCCATACTTAGCCAACTTTATGGCCGCAACCTTCACTATACCCGAGTTCACAAAAGTTTCAAAACATTTATCGCTCTCTTCAATCCCCGCCACATTCTTGTCCTTCCCAATGCACATTCTTTGTGCTTTTACTAGCGACAACTCAATACACTGGTTCACTTATTGGCATTAATAAGCAAAAAACACATTTAACCGCGATTTACGGGAGTCCGACCGACTGCCGTTGCTTTTCATACCTAGCCAATTCTATGGCAGCCGGTTCTCGGGTTGGCGTAACCGAACTCTCATTCCCCGTGTTTCGTGATATACATGTTGCACCCAAAACTTCGGTGATCTACAATTCCATACTTAGCCAACTTTATGGCCGTCGGTCCCCGGGTTGGCACTATTATAAATCTTGCACCCAAAACTTTCGTCATCTACAATTCCGTGATTTACATTTTTCACCGAAAACTTCTGTGGTCTACAATTCCTTTAGCTCGCAAGCTTCACTCTACCGGGTTCACAAATGTTTCAAAGCATTTATCGCTCCCTTCCATCCCCGCTACCTTCGCGCCCTTCCCAATGCACATTGATTATGCTTTTACTAGTGACAACTCAACACACATGTTTGAAAAAATTGGCACTAATAAATGAAAACCTTGAGGACATCTCCCATTAATACGCATTAAACCACGATTTACGGGAGCTCGACCGAATGCCCTTCCTTCCCATACTTAGCCAATTTTATGGTGTCGGGTTCCCTGCTTGGCGCTATTGAACTCTCATTCCCCGTGTTCCGATATACATCTTGCACCCAAAACTTACGTGCTCTACAATTCCACCTCGCACTCGAACTCGCAAGCTCCACTCTACCTGGGTTCACAAAAAGTTTCAAAGCATTTATCACTCCCTCCGATCCCTGCCACCTTCGCACCCTTCCCAATGCACAATAATTATGCTTTGCTTAGTGACAACTCACCACACAAGTTCGAAAGGATTGGCATTAGTAAGCGAAAACCTCCAGGACATGTCCCATTAAAACGCATTAAACCATGATTTATGCGAAAACCTCTAAGACATCTCCCATTAATAAACATTAAACCGTGATTTACGTGAGTCTTTCAAGCTTATCGAACTCTCATTCCCCTTGTTCCATGATACACATCTTGCACCCAAAACTTTCGTGACCTACAATTCCACCTCGCAGTCCTCGTACTCGCAAGCTTTAAAAGTTTCAAACCATTTATTGCTCACTTTCATCTCCGCCACCTTTGTACCATTCCCAATGTAGATTAATTATGCTTTGATTACTGATTAATAAGCGAATCCCCGAGAACATCTCCCATTAAAACGCATTAAACCATGGTTTACGTTAGATTATATTATCATATATCTTCTTCACATGTTAGGTTTCATATTACTTTATGGGAAGATTCCATTTCATACTAATTACTTTCTTCCTCCCATCTATTCCTAGGTAGATTCTTTTTCAATGATTGTACAATAAGATATAAGTTATATCTTAAATTATTGTTCGATGTAATTTCATTATACCTTTTAATATTTACAATTTTCTTATAATTTCATTTCTAAAAAACAATTGAACATAACTTTTTAATATTTTTTGAACATCTATTCTAATTACCCTTTACTTACCATACTGTTAATTTCTGTTTTCTTAACAATATTCCTCGACTCTCCCCATTTTCCAAACATCATCATCATGAATAATTATAAGCTGCCAACTATCATCTCCATTCCCAAATCTACTTGGTAAGGACTAAGCTGCCACACAACACTTATTTCTTTTGTATATAAAGATGTAATGATGCAATAATACTAAGGAGATTAAAACTTAAAACCTTTTATTATAGATATACATATTTAACCAAAACACCAAATTGAGACATCTAAAAAAAATACATACATCATTAGAACCTTATTCATTTTTCTTTATATATATAAATGTAATAATGCAGCAAAATCTATGACATTAAAACTTAAAACCTTTTATCTATGAATATAAATTCTTAACCAAAACATTAAATAGAAATATTCAACAAACTACTAACATTATTATAACCTCTCGTTCGTTGCCTGGAGATCCCCAAGGAAATCTGGTAAAGAAACTCTCCAATTTAAAGTTCCAAACTTCATTTTGGCTAAAAGAGAAAAAAAAAGCGGAACAGGCTGCCATCAACAGGATTGACAAGGAGCTGGATGACCTACTCCGTTTACAAATCCAGGACATTGCTAATACAGACATTGACCACAAAATTCGTGAGCTGGAGAAAGCTCGTTTATCTTTCCTTCGTGAAGATGAGGATAGATGGCGATTAAAGAGCAGAATGTTCTGGCTTGCTGGAGGGGATAAAAATACCCAGTTCTTTCATCGGATTGCCAGTGCCTGTCGTTCAAAAAAGAAGCTTTGGGATATTGAAGAGGAGGACGGTACAACACATCATGCTCAGGAAGACATCAAAGCTGCCGCTATGAACCATTTTAAAGCTTTTTTTCAGGTTACCTCTGCTCCTAGCCTTACAACACAGGTTGAGTTAGCAAGTCGCTTCCCAAAGATGGTGACAACCGAGGAGGCACTAGCCTTAGAATCCCCCTGTACAAAGGAGGAAATTTTAGATGTTCTCAGGGGTTTCAAAAAAGAAAAGAGTCATGGACCCGACGCATGGTCGGTCGAGTTATATCTCCATTTTTTCGATATTATGGGTCAGGACCTTCTAGACGTCGTGGAGGATGCTAGAACAAGAGGCGTGATAAATCCTCAGCTAAACAATACCTATCTAGTCTTGATTCCTAAATCAAATCTTCCTAGACATTTCAAAGACTTTCGTCCCATTTCACTCTGCAATCTTTGTTACAAATTAATTTCTAAGATCATTGCCAGAAGAATCCGCCCTTTTCTCTCCAGGGCACTTTCCGAGGAGCAACTTGGTTTCCTGAAAGGAAGACAAATACTAGATACAGTTGGTGTCGCTCAGGAATGCATCCACAGTTTAAAGTCTAGGAATCAACAAGCCATTCTTTTCAAGCTGGATCTCAAACAGGCCTTTGATTGCGTCAATTGGAACTTTCTACATCTTATTCTTCTACAGTGTGGTTTTGGGTTAGTTATTACCAATTGGATTTTAGGATGCATTTCCTCGACAACCCTTGTTGTTCTGATTAATGGGGAAGCTACAAAAGCTTTTCGTTGTGAGAGAGGGCTTCGTCAAGGTTGCCCTCTATCACCACTTCTTTTTATATTGATCCTTGAAGGGCTTAGTATCCTACTCAAAAACAGCCAAGCGGAGGGCCATCTATCTGGAGTTAAAATCTCGGGGCTGACACATATTCTGCATATCCTCTTTGTTGATGATGTGCTTATTTTGACATCGGCCAGTCTTGCGGAATGGTCCATCATACACTCCATCATAAGTACCTTCTGCACTGCCTCTGGTTTGGAGATAAATCATCATAAATTTGTCTTCCTAGCATTGAATGCACATGAGCCTTTATTAACAGATTTAAAAGAGCTGTTCGGTTTTGCTGCAGCAGAGCTAAAGGAGGGGTTTTCCTACCTTGGCTTTTTTATCAAATCCTCCAGGTATTCTAGCAAAGATTGGCTCTGGCTTATAGATAAATTTGAAAGAAGAATTCATCATTGGTGTAACAAGCTGCTCTCCTTGGGAGGGAGATATATCCTCATAAAAGCCGTTTTGGAAAGCCTCCCGGTCTATTGGATGGCGTTAGCACACATCCCGGTCTCTGTTCTAAGAACTCTTCGTCAACTTATTTTCTCCTTCCTTTGGACCGGCAGCAAGAAAAATTCTGGTTACCATCTCTGCAGATGGGAGGCAATTTCAAAACCAAAGATGATGGGCAGTTGGGGTCTCAGAAATCTGCCCTTCTTCTACAGGGCGCTCTCGGCCAACACCCTCTGGCGAATTCTTATGAAGCCTTGTCTCTGGAGTAAGGTAATAAAGGCTAAATACTTCCCTCTTTTACCAGTTCATATCTGGATCAGATCGGCCTCTGAGAGACCTACCAGAGGCTCTCAAACCTGGAAACACCTCTTAAAGTCCCTTCCCATCATTCTTCATTGGCTCTCGTGGAATCCTGGTGATGGATTTCTGATTGAAGTAGGCAAGGACAATTTATTGGGAATGGGCATACACGCCATGCTTTCCCCTCAGCTGCTAGCGCACCTTCATAATAAAAGTCTTTTTTTCCTACACTAGTTCAAATCTTCGACCAGTGGGGGACATTTGGGCGATTTTTGGCTCAGCAGCGAGGATTTAGAGTTAGACGCTGATCTCTCTGTTGAGTGGGATGGATACACTCATCGGCTAATGGAATCGGGCATCTGTTTACAGGAGCGACCCGATACTTTCTTGTGGACGGGAGCGGATAGATCTGGCGCCCTCACCGCAAAGAATGCCTACTGTGCATTAGCTGTAAAGTGCTAGGCCAACACTACTGATCGTTGGCGCTGTAAGATCTGGAGGAGCGATTGTTCACTCAAGCTGAAATTATTCGCTTGGCTACTGATTGAAAATAAGCTGATGGTGTGGTCGAATCTTCAATCCCGGGGTTGGGAGGGGCCTAGTCATTGTAACCTGTGCAAGTCACACATTGAGACCATCACCCACGTCTTCTTAGATTGCTCTTTCACCAGATCTGTGTGGCTTCTCTTAACACCCGCCCTTTTGCTCGCGTCAACTTGGTCAGGTCCCAGCATTTCATTTTGCTTTCAGAAATGGATGGAGGTCTCAAAGAACCCGGTGCTGCTGCCAATCCTTCTCTGCTGGCAGGTTTGGAAGACCAGAAACGCTGCCTTGTTCGATGAAAAGTCTCCTTCTTTTCACAGAGTGGCCAATTTTATCATTGCTGAGATGGCCTCGAGTAGGAAACAATCACCGGTTACACCACCCAACATGACCTTTTTTAAAGTTCCTCTTGATAGGGTTGTGGCTTGGTTTAACGGAGCGGCTCAACAAGACGGCTCACTCTGTGGGGCGGGAGGGAAAATTGTTTTAAACTCACATTCGTGTTTCTGGTGGACTCTAAATTGTGGGAACGGTACCAACATGAAGGCAGAACTGTTGGGAGCGTGGGTGTCTCTTATTCTGGCAAGTCGACTACATATCAATGAGCTTTTACTTCTTGGCAACTCCAAAATTATCATTGATTGGTTGAGCGGGCGTGCAGAATTCCATGTGGCGGACCTTGAAAGATGGAAGGAGAGAACTCGTGAAGCTACTCAACTTTTTAATAAACTCACCTTCTCTCACATCTACAGAGAGGAAAACATCGAGGCAGATACCCTTTCTAAAAAAGCTTTGTTCTTGCCATCGGGACACATTTGTTTTACAAGGTGGGAAGAAGGCAATGAAGGACCTTCCACGATGATCAATCTTTGATCGGTCAACTTGGGTTGTGTGTTGCCCTTCCGTGGGATCTGGAATGGTCTCGGCTTGACATGATACACTTTTGACTTGTATAGACAGCTTGTTTCACTTGCTTGGTTCTTGTTTTCTCGGGGTTTTTCCGCTAAAATAGCCTTATACATTCTTATATCCTTTTGAATATAAAGCGTATTTTTTTCGTTGAAAAAAAAAAAAAACCTCAATCCATTTCACATTTTAATGCAACAACAACCAAAAGAATTAAAACTCTAACTTTTGAGGGAGATAAATACTTTATAACCACATTTCATATTTATTATTATAACATTATATTTTTAAAAAGCCAAAAAAATTATAGTAATAAGTTATATAAATGTGTTGAAATAAGCCAAATATATAAATGTATTGAATAATATAGTTTTAAGTATCATTATAATTATAATAAATTATATAAATATGTTGAAATAAACCAAGATAATTATAGCAATAAATTATATAAATGATTCGAAATCGGATCCAGAAGCTTGACAGGGTTTAAAAATGCTCAAAAATGAAAGTGCTCAGAATGCGACGAAACTAGCGCCACTGCGTCCGTCTCGTCTTTCTGATTCCGATGATATATTTACTTCGTCGAACGGGCTCCGTATGAGCAAGATATTGCGTTCTGTCCGAAAAGCCAAATAGGTAAAAAAAAGGGGATGACCGTACAGTCCGTACAGTCCACGTGGCATGATGACTATACAGGCCGTACAACTGACGTGGCAACCCCGAAAGGCGACACGTGGCAGGTAGATTTGGGCGTACGGGTAGAGAACTGGACCAATCCAGAGGTGACACGTGTCACCACTGTAAGGGTGACACGTGGCACGGATGACGTCAGCAGTTGACGTGGTAAGGTGACAGAGAAGTACGACATCTGACATGTGGCAGGCACGTGGACTACTCAGCAATTGACAGTTGTCAGTTTGTGGTTGGTTGGTTAGGTGCCACGTGGCCCAGTCGTGGGTTGCCACGTGGCACCCCGTGATTGGTTCATAGGTTATATGTAAAAATTTTATGGGTTTAACGGGAGTCGAACCGACGACCTCTCCTCCTGGCTGTGGACTAGCAAGGCTGGGCTAACCACCCGCCCCTCGCATGGTTCTTGTTATGTAAACGACCGAAAATATATTTAAATTCGAATTATGTTTCAAATGGCGGGGGGAAAGGGCCGGGGCTTAGCCCTAGCCCTCGGCATTACCATATAACCACTGCATATAACCACGATCACGGGGGGCTATTGCGGATAGGGGCCTGGCCCATGGTTCCCGGTCGGATCCCATGCGACCAGGTCTATCCCTACACAAAAGGCGCGGGGGTTATACAACTAGCCCGAGGTTCCATGAACTACCACCGAACCCGGAGCCAAATACAGAGGGGGCCAACGCACCAAAGGGACAACGCTCGACCACATGGGCCGTCCCATATGACTAGGGCGCGCACCAAAAGGGGGGCTGCGCCCTATTTTTAATCAAAAGTGGGTTTTTTGCTATAGTTTTTGGGATTTTTAAAGATTATTTCCCTGTAACTAATAGATTTTCTCCATTTTTGGGAGATATTGGGCATTTTTGGAGCCCAAATTTTGGGAGGAAGTTGGAGATGAGCAACCAACTTCAAAGCTATATAAACCAGGCCTGTTTGAGGCCATGGAGGATAGTCAAGGACAGAAAAGAGTAGATTTATACTGAAGGGAAGCCAAGCCAAAACCATTTTGACGCAGGGAAGCTATTGAGGAGCAGACGCTGTCAGGTCATTTCTGGGAGCTCCGGACGTCCGTTTTGCGTGCCGTTTTCTTTGTAGGGTTCTTGAGATCTGGGAGAACATAACCAGATCAGTCTTGTAGCCATTTGGCACTGCAGCGATGTACTTTTGAGCTTTTGAACAGAAATAAAGAAGCCTCCCCCACATAGACAAAGGCCCGGAGACGTAGGCAAAGTTGTGCCGAACTCCGTTATCAATCTGCATGTTATGGTTTGCTGTCTCTTATTTCATTTCAGATCTGCACATATGTATATGGCTGTCATAATTCCTCTTCTTTCCTTATTCTTTCACTAAGTTTCTCAAATGGTTAATTAACGCATGCAAAATTAAAACTCAACCATAGTCATTAAAAGATCCTACGAATCAATAAATGTGAAATGTGTTGAAATAATATAGTTTTAAGTATCATTATAATTATATAAATGTGTTGAAATAATATAGTTATAAGTATTAACATGTAGAATAATAAAAAGAATTGGTGAAATCTATACATTCATTTTAA
>ML782934.1:1406045-1431959 GCA_009831015.1 Picea engelmannii
TTTTTTCCGTTAATGGATTTCACATAGGCATAATAATGTTCAAACCCATAAAAGACATACTTAAGCCATAAAGATTAATGCGTAGGTAAAACATCGATAAAAAATGGTGTAATTGAAGGGTTTTAGTATCATAACATGTTTTTTCTGTTAATGGATTTCAGAAAGGCATAATATAACTATTTAATTAAGCTATTTGGAGTCGGGTCGAATATGCCTCACATAGTGGAATATTGCTTGCAGAATGTATAAGCTTGATATTTGCTTCTTTGCTCATCACTAAGTGGCTGAAAACAGCGAAAAGAAAGTTGGAAAGGATCAAACGGATTCAATTTCGGTTTTTTACAGAGGCCCAGCTGAATTTATCAAGAACCCAATTACTTTTTAAGGTACCCATCTCATTCGTTTTCTTCAGAATTACTTCGTTTCACTGCAATTTATGGAAACTTAAACGAGATTTGTTGCAGTGTCTTTTATTTTAACTCGAAATCAGTACTGGGCAGAAGTTATTGCTCTCGTTGGATTGGAAACAAATGCAGTTTTCTGAACCTAATTTTTTTACTGCGTATGATTTTTTTAATCCCGTAATGCATTGCCCACTTTCTGCGTGTTCTTTGCGTGCTGTACCAGCGAAAAATTCTGCCATGTGAATTGAAGCTGGGACCGACCTTAATAGGTTGCGATCTTAAACCCTAGGTGCAATCCTAGTTAGCATGTACAACCTCGTTTCTGTGCAGAAATACCGAGAACGATCGTTATCAGTGTAATCTTTGAGCTTGTTTTTGGTATTTGGAAGATGTGGGCACCCTGGTTTTGTTATGTACACATTTTTGGTCTAGACTTTATGGCGAAATATTCACGAATTTTTACTTTTTTAAAAGGCATCTACCAAAAAAGCAGAAAACAAAGATATTTATACGAGAATTAAAGTAGGTGTTAAAATCATATCTTCCTCAAATTCCTGGTCTAGTTTAGTTCATCACAATCTACTTGCCTACATTCCATACATCAGTCAAGTTTTCAGTGTTTCATGGTTGCATGTTATGTTGTCCGGGAGGCTGGAAAGAATTTTGGCTGCTGAACTTATTTTAAGGTTGCAGAGGCCACACATTGCATATAAATCCACAGCAGAATCCGATCTAGTTTATTGTGAGACTTATATGTTTTGAACTGGTTTTCATATTTAGCATTCAGTTTCATCTTTTCACCACAGGGCAGTGCCGCAGCAGATATCATAATCCACAATGGCATTATTTGCTTTATTCATACATACATAACATACAAAGATATGTGTTTTATGTATGTTAACTTCTACGATTTAGATTCTTTAAGAGTTTTACATCATTCTGTACAGCTACATAAATTTGGCATTAGGTTTATCAACTGCTTGTTATAACTTATTCTGTTTAGGGTGCAGACTTTTATTAAAATCCACAATCAGAATAACTAAAAAGTGGAAATAGGTCTGGTATTTTAAATTTCCTTCAATCCACGGCTCTGCATCATCATTAAATCAACCTTTCCCAGAGCTTGAATGCGGTATCTTTCTGCTCATAGCAACTGCTTTATTTTGTTTGCATATATGGAGAGTGTAGTTTCCTCCATATCGTATGAAAACCTACCTCAACAAAGTCTGGAGTTCATACCCCTTTGTTCTTTTTTTTCTAGCATCTTTAACTAAATTTTTAGCAGGTGATTTGCAGAATAGAAATTTGAGTTTCCTAATGACTATTGGAATTTGAATTTATGCATATTGCTGATTTGATTATGACGGGAATGAAAATTATTGGGTTAAGTGGTAGCTAAATGGGTACTATGGCTATTGTCAACACAAATGGAAACACAGATGATCCATCATGGCATTCGGGGTTCTATGCATGCTCCTGCCAGGGGGCATGCTTTGAACATGGATTGGGAATAAATATGTGTATTAGCTTCTGGACATTTAAACGACCTAAAAGCATGGGCAAAAATGGAACTCACAACTCAAGTTTGGCAATTTGAGCAAGTTTCTTGAATCTTCTTACCACACTTTCTCATTTCTTTCCTTGTTATTGAAGATGGCTCTATGTTTCATTTCTTTCCTTGTTATTGAAGATGGCTCTATGTTTTAATCAGGTTCTTCTTTTCTCTTGGTCATTGCGTTCTATAATACTTCTCACTATCCTATAAGATTCGACTTTTGGGTTAAGCATGAAAAAGTGATAGCGGGTGCTTGCAAGGCTACCGTTCTAGTTGAATTCTTGATTGACGATTAATTGACTCAAGGAATAACATTGGAGATGCTAGTAACTCAGCCCAGGGGGCTCCATTCTGCATTCTGGCTTTTCACATTCATAAAGAGTTCCTGCTTTGGGGGTTTGACCCATATGCATGCCTGCTCTATATTTTCTTTCCTTTTATTGGTGTCAAATCAAATATAATCTTGTATGATTACTTTTATTTGTTTTTGTTTTTAACTGGGAGTTATTTTTATTATTCTAATACTCTAGTATGCCTAACTACCTCAGGTCCTCAGGCTTTAATTCTCTAATCTTCTTTGCATTTTTTGGCGCTCCTTTTTCTTCTATCAAAATTTTATTTGTAGTGAATCATAATGATCGTTCAGAAATCTTCTGTAGGAAACGATTCTATTTTTAGCAAATGCAATTCTTTGAAATTACTATGTTAATCTGTTGGATCTCATTAATAAACTGTCAATGCTATGTTCTGCAGTTGCAATTCTTTGAAATTTGTGTCTGCATAAAATTCTCTGAACTCCATCAGTACATTTTATTTGTGTATGCCTCCATCTAATATTGACATTCAAGCCTACATTTCCATTTCTTTGTAGTTCTTCATATTCTTTTACCCTGAGCAAATGTTTCAGCTTGGCAAAATAAGTTGCTCATATGTGCAGCATGGAGAAAATGTAGACGTGCCATATTAGACTAGGCAGTAATTGTCCAGTGGTGACCAAAGCTTATGATATTAAAATTTCCATTTTGCTTCAATTTCATTTGCAACACTATGTATGTCCCAGTCTCATGAGCAGATACCTCAATACAGTGACAATCCAAACTCTAATCACCTCAGAGAAGTCAGGCATGCTGTACTTCTAATTTGCTTGAAGTATTTAGGCTCATTTGCATTGGTGTTTTTTCTTTGGGATGCAAGTTGCAACAATGAAAAAAATGCACATTGTGTTTTTTCTTTGGGATCCAACAATGAAAAAATGCACAATGTCAGTTAAGAGAACAGGCTTTAAACAGTCTTGAAAATTGAAATATTATGACAAAAAATGCGAAGTGTATACTATGAGAAGCATTGTAGCTTCTGGTAAGCAAGCACTGATCGCATGTAGCAGATGCTTGGGCTAAAAACCCATGATTGATTGCATCAAGGTTGGAGATACTTGATATAATGTTTTTTTGCATCTTACTTTGGGAGCTTAAACATGCTGAGCTGTAGCAGTTAAGAGCAAATGAATGTCGGCAATTTCTGAATTTTGCTGTGGAGGTAACATCAAGATGTAAAGACTAATGCTCTAACAGCACTATTTTCTGGACAATCATATTTTTTTGGAGTTCTAGTTGTTGGTTTTGTACACATGAGAAATCTGATAGATAATAGAAGCATATGCTGAAGCCAAAAACTATTTTAGCAGAATCTCTTACATATAGATTTCAATGGAAGCCTATTTAGTATTTTCAGAGCAGGCGGGAATTAGAGAGGATGCTGTCAATTCGTTTTTCAAACAATGGTTGAAAGGCAATGAACAATGGAGATTTTAAATTGAGTGAATTATGGAGATCTAAAGTATGGAGAAATGAGCAAGAGATAAACTATTTAGTACAATTCTGCAAGGGAGAAGAAATAAAATATAACAATATACAAGTGGAGCATAGATTTGCATCACTTCAGTATAGACTAATAATAAGATGGCTCAAGAAATTATTAGAGCTGATCTTGCTTTAAATAGAAGACTTGATTAAGAATTATGGAGACGTAAAGTATGAAGAAATGAGCAAAAGGTAAACTATTAAGTACAATTCCGCAGTTCAAGAAATTGAAAAGGGGGAAGAAATAAAATATAACAATATACATTAACTGGAGCATAGATTTGCACCAGTTCAGTATAGACTAACAATAAAATGACTCGAACAATTATTAGGGCTGATCTTGCTATAAATAGAAGACTTGATGAAGAATTATAGGAAATGAGCTTTTAGTCATCAAAATATACAAACTTCCTTTCCTATTTGGCTTTAACTTTGCATTACCCACAAAGTTCGTGGGTTAGTAATGGTAATGTTAGTAAGCTGCTAGCATTTATCAGAGTCAATCTAGTTTACTAAAACTGCTGTCGAAGGGGTTTATAGCCTTGGAAGTGTATTTGGAGCTGGATCTGCCCATTAAAGTTTCTTGGATGTTTTCAAAATGGAAACATGTCATGGACTTTGGACTTGGGCTGACAAAAATGCCCACCTATTGATTCCTGAATGAAACTCTTAAGTGCTTGAAAATCTTAGTGGAAACCTAGTAAACCAAAGATAAAAGAAGAAAAATGTAAACTGAAAATATGATAAAGTCTCCACACATTCTATGTTTGTTAGAATTTTACCTGGTTGCTCGGTTGGTATTCTCCTACAGCTAGGTGCAGCCCGCAGTTTGCAGCAGATCTGTACAGTACCTAGCAGATTCAATTTGCATTGGGATTTGTGTGCCTCTGCAACAGGTGTGAGGGCACTCTAAAGAAGCCTCTTAGAGAGGCACTGTTTTGTAGACAGTGGAGAGGTAGAGAGCGCATGCATGGGCCAACCTCAGAGAAATTCTAATTTTAGTTAAAATTATAAAATTAGAAGTGTAATGCCTTTTCTTATTTTAGATTAGGTTCCAATTCTGTCAGTAGTTGGCTGTTTTCCAGAATTAGAATAGGCACTTTCTTTAGCAGATTTAGCTGCTGTTCTTAACATTGAACTGGGGTGCTTCTCTGCAATAGGGTTTTTCCAGATTAGGTAGGGCACAGCTTTCAAGGAGGCATGCATGCTTGCATGTGAGCCTATCTTCTGGAGGTGCTCTATCCTGGGCAGTGTCTTCTTGCAGGACTGGGCACTCTGTCTAGGCCAGATTGTAAGCCTTTGTGTCTTCTTAGTCTATAAAGGAGGCAGAGGGTGTCCACTAAGACGAGAAATGAGCTATTGCATTGTAAAGTTTATCTGACAGTCAATATAAGAAAAACAGATGTGATTATTGAGACGTGCAAATTTCCTCTGTTTGCTGTTTAGTATTTTCAGTTATTCTATATGTTTGTAGATCTAGCATATATATCAGCAATGTTGTGAGTTTTCAAGTTTACTGCTTCTAGGGTTTTAGGTTGCAGGTCTGCTTACCATGTACTGAATTTAACATGGTATCAAAGCTGTTCTTCCTAGATTCTCCAAGAGTCCATGTATGGATAGGTCAGCTGTTTGTGAGAGGGAGCTGTTGGAGGGTTTTAGTGGGTATTTATACCCAAGAGTTTTCAGTGAGTGAAGAGATCTGGACCTATGAGAGGTTGTAGGGTGTAATGCCCCAAGCTCCAATGGTTGGAGTGTTGAATCTAATTTTTCTTTAGGCTGATTTGTTTGGTTTTGGCATTTACTAGGAGTTGCGGCAATGACCAGTCTTGGTTTCCAAGAGTGTCATATGTTGGAGGGTGCTTCCAATTTTGTACTGTGGAAGTGTAGGCTGCATAATCTATTGGAGGAGTTTGATCTTTGGGGTTTTGTGGAAGGAAAGGTTCTGCCCCTACCGATCTCCCAAAGTTGGCCGAGCATAACAAGAAGGTGTCCATTGTAGAAAATCAGTAACAAAAACACACCAACTCCATAGGACTTTTGTCAAACACTTAGTAAACACAGATTTCCGTCTTAAATGAACTCTGAATGTAATACCCACATATAGCTATATCATAAGCAGAAACACACATTACTAAGAAAGTATTGCAGCGGAAAATAACAATGAACAGCAGTCACAAAACACATGTGCAAACCCAGATTTTGGCAACCAGCTAGGGAAAACCCCAGTTTGGGGAAACCCACCAAGAGAGATTTTATTAGCAGCTTCAGGAAGAATAAATGTTACAGCAGATATACATGGAAGTAAGAGAACTTATAGACACCCACAACTGTCCCAACTTTCTGCCTAGAAAACTGTGCCAACAATTCTGTACTGCTGTACAACCCTCCTACAGAACAGTACCTTGAAAACAGTGCCCACCAGCAGCTGTATGGCCTTGCTGCAGCAAGAAACCCTAAAAAACAGCCTCGAAAAATGTGCCTTAGTCTGCCTTGAATTTTGTGCCCTCTTCCTTGCTGTATGGCCTGTACAGATCCATACAGTACGGCCCTCAACAGCAGCAACAACTTCAGCAACTTTTCACACAGAAAATTCTCCTTGGGATTTGTGCCCAATCTCTCTTGAAAACGGTGCCAAATCTGCTGCAAACAAATTCTTCCAATCTCTCTCCAAATCTCTCATGACTTGTCTTGCACACTACCCTAGGCTTACTTTTATAATTTGAAAGTGACTTTTCACCTTCCCCATCCCTAAATGCAATGGCCAAGATCTAATCTTGCCTTTACAAGATCAAGGGACATGATTCATTCCCTCCAAAATAAATCACTTAAATTTACTAAAGTATTTTTCACTTTATGACATAAGTGCACTTTATGACATAAAGTCACTTTAATAAAATATTAGGTCACTTTTGCAAAAAGTCACTTTAAATAAAAGAGTCACTTTATTACAACTTTATAAGACGCCTATCACAAAGTCAAGTGCCTAGTAGTGCAAATACAAGGTCACTTCCGCATACAAGACAAAACATGTGGAGTACCTCCCGAGCTATAAAAGCTAACACTCCCTCTTAGCGAGGGATGTACTCACTGCCATCACCATCACCTGGTCCTATCCTTAATTTCATCACACTATTCACAGTAGGAGCTCCCTCTGAACCTAGAGCCAACCTCAACACCTGCACAAAACTCGAACCTAAAGACCTCCTCCTAGCAACCACTCTGAACCCTGAGCTCCTAGTAGAATCCACTCCACCTTGAGCTTCTGTCCACTCACACCAGCTGAGTCTCCTGCCGGTGCTTAGAAGAGATTCCCTCTCTTCCCTCGGATATCGACACTGAATCCTTTGGCCCATTGCAGTCTCAGGAGCCTCCTGCTCCTCATTTGATTCATCTCCAACTGTACGCTGTCCTCACACAACGTACAACCTATCAACCCGATCACCAATCAACTGTGGCTCGACTGGATCCGCTCCCTCTCTGTAGATAAAGACATGTCCACCCTTGAACAATGTCACATATCCCGCATCTGCCAAGGTTGACACCGAGAGCAGGTTAACCCTCAACCCTGGAACAAACAAAGCTCCATCAACCACTAGGAGTTCTCCAAACTCGAGCTGGAATCTGACCCTTCCAACTCCACGTACTGCTCATGCCATTCCCCCTTCACTTTCAACTAGCCAGTCTGGACCTGTCTTTGTGATACTGAGGAATATATGCCATATTCCTGTCATATGACATGAGGCTCCACTGTCAATGATCCATCTATCGTCACTCACAAATCCAGTACTCCCGACACTTGACATGAGAGTGAACAATGAGAATTCCTTCTCAAACTTGTCCGAAAAGTCCTCTACTGCTGCTGTTATCGCTGGAACTGGCCCCTCCTTCTCCTTCCTCTTCTTCTTCCTCTCTAGACATTGGGCTACAAGGTGGCCATATTGGTTGTAGACGAAACATCTGACTTTGCTAAAGTCTTTCCCAGAACTCCCCTACTTCTTACTTTTGCTCTTTATCGCAAGATCACCATTCTCTTCATCAACTCCATCTCCCTTCTGTCCATTGCTCTGAGATCCTTCCCGAATCTCATCCTGAGTGAAATCATCCCACAGTCTGCTCCAGTCTGGAAGATGTTCCCGACCCACCACACACTTCACGAAGACTTCTTATTCCTTGGTGAAGCCTTTCAAGGCTATCCTCACCAACTCTGAATCTGAAATGACCTCCCCAATTGCAACCAACTCATCTTTCACCTGTGCTACCCGGGTAAGATAAGATGCCACACTCTCACCCTTAGCCATCTTAGTATCACGCAACTTGTCCTTTAAGGCCATCTTCCGGTTTTCATTCTTCGCCTCATACAAGTTATTCAATGTCTCCCAGATATCATAAGTTGTCTTCTTCTCAGCTAAGTGTGGGATAAGTGAGTCCTTCACTCCATCCAGAATAAGCCTCTAAGCTTTGGCTTCCCTTCCCTCATGTACATCCAACGCAATAGGGTCTGCTATGGGAACAACTTCTATAAAGCTGACAAAGCTCCAAAGTTTGTTCTCCCTGAGAATAGCCGACATTCTGACTTTCCATTGCAAATAGTTGGAAATCCCTTCCAATCGGTCCTCATATCTGATGCAAGCAACCATCTTCCTATCAACTGTCCAATGGAAAACAAACAACCAAGTTTTCCCCTTCAAATCCCTGCCAAAAAATAGCACTTCTCACTGTAGCTCATAACACTTGCTCTGATACCATGTAGAAAATCAGTAACAAAAGCACACTAACTCCATAGGACTTTTGTCAAACATTTAGAAAACACAGATTTCTGTCTTAAATGAACTCTGAATGTAATACCCACATACAACTATATCATAAGCAGAAACACACATTACTAAGCAAGTATTGCAACAAAAAATAACAATGAACAACAGTCACAAAACACATGTGCACATCCAGATTTTGGCAACCAGCCAGGGAAAACCCCAGTTTGGGGAAACCCACCAAGAGAGATTTTATTAGCAGCTTCAGGAAGAATACATGTTACAGCAGATATACATGGCAGTAAGAGAAAACTTACAGACACCCACAACTGTTCCAACTTTTTGCCTAGAAATCTGTGCCGACAATTTCATACTGCTGTACAACCCTCCTACAGAACAACACCTTGAAAACAATTCCCACCAGCAGCTGTACGACCTTGTTGCAACAAGAAACCCTCAAAAATAGCCTTGAAAAATGTGCCTTAGTCTGCCTCGAATTTCGTGCCCTCTTCCTTGCTGTACGACCTGTACGAATCCGTACAGTACGACCCTCAACAACAACAACAACTTCAACAACTTTTCACACAGAAAATTCTCCTTGGGATTTATGCCCAATCTCTCTTGAAAACAGTGCCAAATCTGCTGCAAACAAATTCGTCCAAGCTCTCTCCAAATCTCTCATGACTTGTGTTGCACACTACCCTAGGCTTACTCTTATAATCTGAAAGTGACTTTTCACCTTCTCCATTCCTAAATCCAATGGCCAAGATCTAATCTTGCCTTTACAAGATCAAGGGACATGATTCATTCCCTCCAAAATAAATCACTTAAATTTACTAAAGTATTTTCCACTTTATGACATAAGTGCACTTTATGACATAAAGTCACTTTAATAAAATATTATAAGTTCACTTTTACAAAAAGTTACTTTAAATAAAAGAGTCACTTTATTACAACTTTATAAAATGCCTATTACAAAGTCAAGTGCCTCGTAGTGCAAATGCAAGGTCACTTCCGCATACAAGACAAAACATGCGAAGTACCTCCCGAGCTATAAAAGCTAACATCCAAGGCAAAGCAAATTGTCCTTGATTTGGTGAAGGACCATTTGATCTCTTACATAATGGAGAAGAAGTCAACGAAGGACATGTTTGATGCTTTAGTTACATTATACCAACGTGTGAACATTAGCTGCAAGCTGTTATTGAAGAACAAACTCACAACCACATGCATGAGTGATATAGACACTTGGCTGGTAACCTTATGAAGATCATTGAGTTGAGAGATGAGCTTGGTGTTATTGGGGATGAAGGTAGAAGATGATGAGTTGGTAGCCATAACCATTAATGGGTTCTCTTGATCTTGGGACATTTGTTCGGGGTGTTTGTGCTCGGGATAAGCTTCTCTTTTTTGAGAAGCTTTGGGATGATTTCATCTAGGAGGAGACTAGATTGAAGGCTAATTCAACCAAATATGAGGAGAGTTGGAATCTTGCCCTCATTTTGAAGGTGGGATGAGGAGGAAAGAAAGGAGAACTCGAGAGGGGTCAAAAGGAGGAGGATACATGTTCCTTGAATAGGGAAAGAAAGACTTGAGCCACGTAAAGTACTTCAAGTGGCATAAATAGGGCCACTATGCTTCCCAGTCTCCTAAGAAGAAGAAAGGGAAGGGCAATCAACAACAGAAGCAATGTGCAGGGAGTGCAAAAGCTTTAGCCGAAGTGGAAGAGATAACATCTAGGCTTGAGACATCCTTCTCCATGGTTTCGTGCCTTTCCACTAACACTGTTTTCGGTGTAGAGTAGTATGTGGACAATGGGGTATCTAGACACATGACCTTCAAGGAGGCATTCGACAAACTTCAAGAGTAGGAGGTGGCCATGCAGGTGAAGCTTGGTGATAATGCCACATATTTAGTTATAGAAACGAGTTTGGTCTCATTTCGCATGCCATCAGGTGTTGTTCTTCAGCTTGATGATGTTTTATATGTTCTTAGTTTAGTGAAGAATCTTCTTTCAGTGTTAGCCATGTCATATCTTAGATGTGTCACTGGGTTTGATGATCAACAAGTTATTATTAGAGATTGCAATGAGGATCTTATTTGAGTTTTGGCCAGAGTTAGGTGAGAGGGTGGCCTTTATTGGTTACTTATTGATCCAATCAAACATGGAGCCCTAGTGCATGACAATGACAACTTGTGTGAGCTTTGGCACAAGAGATTTGGTCACATGCACCATTGGGGCGTTACCTCTCTTGAAGGACATGGTGCAGGGATTATTGGGCTTCAACATAAAGAAGGCAAGGGTGTGCAAGGGTTTTGCACTAGGCAAGTATGCCAAGACTGCTTTTCCTAGTAGTGAGCACAAATTGAGAGGGACTCTAGATCTAATCTATTCAAATTTCAGATGCTTGCAGAACCTATGTCATCAACTTCCTTAACAAGTAACATTTGTTAAGTTTCATTTGTTGATGACTCCTTTAGAAAAATTAGGATATATTTTATGAAGACCAAGGGTGAAGTCTTTCAGTAGGTTCCAAGAGTTCAAAGCTCATGTGGAGAGTCAGACAGAAAAGAATATTAAGGTGTTGAGATTAGATAATGGAGGAGAGTATACCTTCAAGAGAGAAAGAACAGGTCCACCAGAGAGATACCCAAGGCTATGAGGTGCAGGGATTGTCAGGCTTCAACATAGAGAAGGCAAGAGTGTGCAAGGGTTGTGCACTTGCCAAGCATGCCAAGACTGCTTTTCCTAGCAAGGGACATAGATCCAAAGGGATTCTAGATCTAATCCATTCAAATGTATGCAGATCTATGTCTTCAACTTCCTTGACAGGTAGCATTTATTAAGTTTCATTTATTGATGACTCCTTAAAAAGCTTGGATATATTTTATGAAGACCAAGGATGAAGTCTTTAGTAGGTTCCAAGAGTTCAAAGCTCATGGAGAGCTAGATAGAAAAGAAGATTAAGGTGCTGAGATCAGATAAGGGAGGAGACTTTACCTCCAAGATAGCAAGAACATGTCCATTTATGATTCATGATTTAGATTTGCTCATGTTTCTTTGGGCAAAAGAATGTAGTACAATTGTTTACATTTTGAATAGGTGTCTTCATAGGATCATGAAGGACAAGATGTTCGAAGAAGCTTTTACTAGTGAGAAATCACGAGTATCACACTTTTGTGTTTTTGATTGTCCCATGTCTATTCATATTCCTAATGAGAAGAAATGTAAACTTGAACCTTGTAGCATGAATGATATTTTTGTGGGATATAGTGAGATCTCCAAGGTTTATTAGATTTACCTTCTAGCACATTGAAAGATAGTGGTAAGTTGATATGTGAAGTTTGATGAGGATGCTTGGTCCTCTAAGTTGTAGGAACCTCCCATAGAGGTGGAGGAGGGAGAATAGAGTTTGTCCTAGGTACTGATCCACAGAGTTCATTGAAACCAAAAGCAGATCAGTCAAGTTTCCAGTGCAAGAACAAATACCTCAGTACTATCTAGTACAATTAGAAAACCAAGGTGGCTTACTTAGACATTGGAGGAGGCACAAGAGCGAGTTGGAGCTCCAAAGAAATTTTTGGGGTGAGTAATTCTCTTAAGAAGTTTTCAGAGCCTTCCAGTTTTGAGGAGGCCAATTTAGAGCGAGTGTGGTGCGATGCCATAATTGAGTAGTATAACTCCCTTATGAAGAATTCTACATGGTTATTGTGTCGAGACCAATGGGTAAGTTAGTGATTGATTACGGGTGGTTGTATAAGGTCAAACATACAATTGATGGCAACATAGAGAAATATAAGGCCATATTCATTACATGAGGATTCTCCCAAAGAACCTTTGCTCTAGTTGCCAAATATACCTCTATTAGACTTACCATGTCTTTAACATTAGTTTTTGGTTAGTCTTTATGTTGGATGGATGTTAAAACAACTTTTCTTAATGGACCAAGAGGTATACATCAATCAATCAAGGGGTTTTGAGGTCTGTGCACCATGATGGAGAGAGGGTTTCCAATAAAGGAATGGAGTGGATAGTAGTATGTACAATCTGAGAGATTCGTCCTTGAGATCACCCTGCACAACAAATCCTCTATATGAGAGGGGTTGAGTTATCATTAACCCTTTGTATGAGCGAAAAGCATACAAAAGGCGCAACAAATCAAGGGACTATAGACTTGTGCATGAGTTCATTTTGTTGGAAGATAATGATGCTAAGGAATCTGTGGTTTGTTTGCTCAATGGGAGTCTGGCCCTACATGCCCATCCCTTTTCGTTGAATGAGGATATGCAACAAGCCACCATTATAGAGGGATTTTCTTTTCATTGATATGTGTCCTAATTTTGGTTTCATGTTGGTTGAGGAAGAGGTCATGCTCATGTTCGTGGAAAGCCCATTCAAACTTAAAGTTGGAGTTGATTATTACATTGATCATGGTCCATTTGCATGTGTTGTGAAGAAACAAAACAATGATTTAGTGCTTGCAACCTTGCTTGGGGTGCAAGACATTGTGCAACATTTATCGAATCCATATGGTAATTTGGAGGTGCAACCAAATTCTAATATTTAACCACCTTTGAACTCTATTTAGGCTTTCAACAATCCTTATCTGTAAAACCAAAGTACCATACAGGTAAATCTTCTAGATCTGGAAGGAGGTTTTAACTTTTTCATCAATTGCAACAAAGAGTATGAGAAGGGGCAACAAAACTTTGAGCAATAGGGGGCTGTTTTGTTCTTTTTGCACAAAATGCTAAATGAGGAGGCCTTTAAGAAATGGGTGATCTTGAATTGTGATATGAAAGGAATTTCTTTGAATTTGTATTGGGGCCTTGGGTCTAAGTATCTTTTCTTTCTTTTTAACTTTGATGTAGTTGCACGAAATGTCCTTTAGTACGATGCTTGGAACATTGTCGATGCACTAGCATCATGGTGCTTTGACTTCAACCCTTATGCCAGGTCCCATGCACACTACCCCTTATGAATTGAGTTCTTGGGATCCATGCCACTCTTTGCCCATTTGTGGACTTGTTTGCTCAACAATTTGGCAAAGTATTGATTTTGGATGGTTGTCGCAACTATTTCATATCCAATCCGCGTGTTTGTGTTAAGGTAGATCTAAAGTGGAAGCTTCCTCCATTCGTCTCAGTGTTTACCATGGACAAGGTTCATATCTAGAAGGTTATATACTTAAGCTTTCCTAATGCCTTCTTTGCCTACCAAGCCCAAGACCACCTCATCTGTGATTATCGTCATTGTAAACCTAGATTGAAGCAACATAAAGAGCAATAGGTTCCTAAACCAAATCCCTCATTTAGTTCCATTTGTCAACTCACACCTAATTTGGCTCCTCATCAAGATCTTCCTCCTAAGGAACCCCAACCATCTTCCTCAAAGATTCGCCAACTAAAATAAACCTTCTTGCCATTCTTCAACAATTGTCCAATCTTGGCCTTCTTCTCTTGGGGCTATGGATGTTGAAGATGGGTGGACAGTGCAGACAAGTAAAGGGAAGGAGCCCAAGTCACCTTCTTGGCTGAAGCAACAACTTCGAGATTTAGGGCCCAAGTCATGGCCAATGTTATCGGGAGTGCCCCCCCAGAATCCACTCCCCCCCGAAATTGCTCTCCGAGCGGGAGCGTCGAGGGAGCACGCTCTGAGCCTTTTTGAGACACTCCTTGTTCCTGTTGGGAGTGTTCTCGTCGAGAGTGTGGCACTCCTGGAGCTAGGAGCGCATTCCCTAGACGCTCCCTACATGCTCCCTGCGTGCTCCTTGAGGCCACTCGAACACTCCCACGCATTAGTAAAAAACCACCTTTTTTTTCTAATTTTTAATTGGAGGTGAGACCTAGGGTAGGTTTAGGGTTTAGGGGAAAGTGAGGAGGGAAATAAAGGAGCTCCTCCCCCACTCTTTTCCTCATAGTGGGCAGATTTGTGAGAGCTTGGAGAAGTGAGCAAAGGAGAGCTTGGAAGGAGAGAACAAAGAAGAGCTTGGAAGAGAGAACAAAGAAGAGCTTGGAGGAGAGACCAAAGGCTGCCATCTTCCTTGGAGGAGAGAACAAAGGCTTCCATCTCTTGCTAAACAAGTAAGCCCAAAGGTCATTCTTTGTATTTTTTTGTGTATCCTTGTGTTTTTTTTTGTGATTTTTTCTACTTCTCCTACTCTTTCCCATTCCTTCTTCTCCCTCATTTTATTGCAAGTTGTTCAACTAAGACTTGAGGAAAATGGTCTTTTTGTGGTTTATTATTCCATTTTTGATTCTCATGGTCGTGGTGGGGAATAGGCATCAAAGGGAAGGAGAGGATAGTGGTCATACTCATAGTGACCCATTTTATGAAGATGAGGAAGGGTTTGAAGGGGATCAAGGTGGCAATGAAGGTGCCAAAGATTCATTGACACCCTTGTGGAGATTTATGACAAAACTTGAAGAGCGGAAAGGTGGTGGAGCCACTAAATGTTTATGTCATCATGATTGTCATCAAGGAAAACCTTATACTAGTTCGTATACCTGTGTGAGGAGGCCTCTTTGTGGGGTAATGGAGAGTGATGACAATAAGGGGGCATTAGGATCTCAATTTGCCCTAAGATATCAAAGGAAGAAAGACAAAAATACATCAAGATAGAGGAAGTTGCATAAAGAAAGCATGGGAATAAACAAAAGCTTCAATCTGATGCATCATCTAGATTTGGTGGTAGCACATCTCCATCTTCTCATGAGTCTGGAACCTCTAGATCTAGAGGAATAATAGCAAATTTTCTTGATATTTTGGTGGTAGGGATGAGGTGGATGCAAAAGTGGTGCGGTTTCTATGTGCTTGTGGTATACCATTCAATGTGCTTCGTTCCCCTATTGGCATGATATGGTTAAGGCCATCAACGAAGCTCCCAAAGGATACAAGAATCCCAACTATGAGAAAGCTAGAACTGTGTTACTAGATAGGGAAAGAACAAAATTTCAAAGAGCTTTGACACGGTTTACAGAGGATTGGGGGGACTTTGGGGTATCCATTATATCTGATGGTTGGACAAATGTTAGAAACCAATATTGGATAAATGTTCTTGGTGTTTTTGCTAGTGGTGCAGTATTTCTTGCAATGCATGACTCCTCAATCATTGCATCTGCTCAAAACATTCAAACCTCCTATTGAAAACCATTAATGATGTTGGTCCTTCTAATGTGATTCAAGTAATCACTGATATTGCAACAAATTGTAAGGGAGTAGGAAAAATGATTGAGTCGGTTCATCCACACATCTTTTGGTTTGGATGTTTGGTGTACACATTGAACCTTTTGATGCATGATATTGTCAAGCATAAAGAATGTGGATGGATTAATGACTTGTACAAGAGAGGGAAGCAACTCATCAAATTTGTCATCGAGCATAAAAGGGTCAACTACTTTTATGGGACTCACTTTAGGTTGCAGCTACTTAAGATTGCAAAGATTAGATTTGCTAGCTATTTCCACCTATTGAAGGTGAGACAAGTGCTGGGTGCTATGGTGATGAGTGATGCATGGGATGACTTGAGCACTGATAGAGATGGTGCTAATGTAGTGAAGGAGATTGTTCTTGATAGTCATTTTTGGTCATAGATTAGGTATGTTTTGCAATTCACCAAGCCAATTTATAACATGATTAAGCTTGTAGATTCAAGTTGGCCAATCACTGGAGAGGTGTATGAATAGATGGATATCATGCTAGGGCAGAGTAAGGACATTGTTCAACCTAGAGATGTGAACTTGTATAATCATATTTGTGTAGAGGTGGAAAAACGATGGGGAATGCTAAATATTCCACTACATGCCTTAGCATATGTGCTTACACCTAAATACTATCATGTATCGTGGCTTTCATTGCCAACACCCGGTGGCGGGCTGAAGAAAAAACGACACCAAGATCTAGAGGTTCATGTTGGTTATATGCAAGCATTAGACAAATTGGTCCATGAGGAGTGTGATACAATATGGAGAGACAATTAAGCTACTACATACTTAGCAATGGTGCCTGGGGCCAACTGTGCAATTAGAGATCGAGGGAATTTGATTTCTCTCGGGTGGTGGAACATGCATGGTGGTGCTACCCCATAACTACAACGTTTGGCAACATAGGTGCTTTCACAGGTGGTGAACACTTCTTCTGTAGAGAGGTCTTGGAGCACCTACAGTTTCATCCATAGTGTCAAAAGAAACAGGTTGAATGTAAACCGGTCAAAGAGCTTGGTTTATGTGCATTACAACTTGTGATTGTTGCCCCATTACTATGAGGAGGCAAAGATGGATAAAAACTTGAATACTTGGGACAACAATCCAGAGGAGGATAATTTGGAGGATGGAGTATTGGTTTTGGAGCAATTGGAGAATGCTCTTATGGATGATGATGATTGTGTTGAGATGCCATCCACTGACATGGTTCCCATGTTCAAGATTCCAGCTTCCATCTGCTTCAACACAATTTTGTCCTACTTTGGCTTCATTACCACATGTGGAGGCTCACTTAGTAGTCGTGGTGGTGTAAAGGAAGGAATAGTAGATAGAATCATATATATTAGAATAATTGTTTCTCCTTTTTCACTATATGTCATAGATGATAGATTCATAGTATTAGCAACTAGCTCAATTTAGTGTTTTGGACCATTCGATCTTCATACTTCAGTGTGCAGATGGCCTATTTTGTAAACATAACCATTTGGTCATGTTGACAGTTGCTAGATAACCTATTTTATTCCCTATTATATGGCTTAAAAATTTGTATTTTTGTTTGTAATTGCTAGAATCTAGATGGTTGATGCTCGAATGATTAATTATTAAAGTACTATGGATGCCATTTCCATCTTCATAATAATGTAGTATTCATCTACAAGTAGTACATATATGTATGCTTTCATATATTCTACAACTAATTTGGCATTCTGCATGTTTTTTTTTTAAATATAAATGCAATACATATATATATATATATATATATATATATATATATATATATATATATATATAAGCTCCCAAGATGCGCCGCTCCCAAGGTTTTTTGGAAAATGGTGTGCCTGACGCTCCTGCTCCCGTTTTCGCTCCATGCTCTGGTAACCTGGCTTGGGTGTAATAGTCAATTATCTAGGCTAGTTATATGGGCAGGCTAGCTACCATTTGAGTTTTGTGTGTGGGCTCTCTACAATGATCTCTTATCCCTACCTCTAATGGTGCAGTTTATAATATCTTGATATGTTGTACTTGCACCTATAGGTGCTTCAATCTGCATTGTAATGAAAGAGCTTCCATAAAAACTGTCTTTATTTTTTGTCTTTAATTTTTAGAAGATATATCTTTACACAACTTATATATGAGTTAACTCTCTTATTAAAATAAGACACCAAAAGGATTTTGGTGATTGCAAAAGTCCTTGTTTAGGGAGGGATGCAAAAATACTACACACAGATGCACATGAAAGTTATCAGATCTGAACCCAGACGAGAAACATAAAAACCAAAATCTCGAACTGGACTTGGGAAAATATTGGAACCATGTAAAAAATGGGAAAAAAACAGTGGACTAACATTACATAAAATATTCAAATTTTAATTAAAAAATTATATATTCTTGTACATCAATGTAAATCCAAACATTAGACACCAAATATGCAATGTTTTCTCATGTATATAGCATGTAATGGTGGATATAGCAAAATGGCACCAAGTGCAGTACATATCTGTACCGAAATACATAAAGATTGAGGCCTTAAATGGCCTCTAGAGTTCAAAAAAAGTCACACTACAACACATCATCGCAACATAACATCCAAATCATCCCCTAGGGCCATGATGGCAAAAGGTAAGGCACTTCAGACAAGATAAGATGCTCTGCCTATTGCTTTAAGGCAGAATTTCCAAGTGTTAGGCATACAAAGGGCTAGATGGCTTTCGTACGCCTCCTCATCACAAAGCAATCACACAGAAGTGTTTGTAATTCTACAATCCTACAATCCCACGAGATGTATAAGACCAAGTTGTACTGTGTTATTTCAGATAGTGCTGAAATGCTGAAAAACTGTTAAAGTTTGCTGAAATTGGAAAAACACTTCAATTTCTACTTTCTATGTGTGTGGTCTGAGTAGTTTTAGACCATTAGTAATTATCAAACATCCTGAAATTTGGGTACCATTTTTAACTTTTAATGTTAAAAATTAATGTTAATATTGTTATTTACCTTATATTTAATAATATAAGGTAAATATTAACATTAGCTTTAATAATTTAATTGTAAAGGTCAAATGAAAAATCAAAGTAGAAAGATTCTCTTGATCGAGGCGGTGTCAACAAATAACCTTGTATTAGGGTTTAGAAGGTGCAAATGTTTTTTTAGGGTTTTTTCTTGAGTCCTTTTTTATGCCAACACAGTTGCGAGCTGGACTGATTCAGGATTTGTTGGAACTAACATGTTCCATTGGTTTGACCACATTGGCTAGTTCAACCACAAATTGGATTAAACTGGTCTTGTTCAGTTTAATTTCATAACTGGACTAGTTTTGGTGACAATGGTCCAGAGTCGAAACTAACTAGTTTAGACTATAACCAACCAGTGCACATATATGTACACACACACACACACACACACACACACACACACACACACACACACACATATATATATATATATATAGAGAGAGAGAGAGAGAGAGAGAGAGAGAGAGAGAGAGAGAGAGAGAGAGAGATTTGAACCAGATTTGAACCTATGACTTATGGCCTCCCCATCAACAACATGCCTTGCGCTAGTGGTTCAACTGATTGATCCAATCCGGGGTGCTCATGATGAACTATGCTTTGAAATAGTTTGTTCGAACTAATTGAGCTAACCCACTGGGCTAATTATGACACACACACACATATATAATTTTTTTCCAAGGAAACAAACGTATGGTAATATATTTCTCACCATTCAACCAACCAATAACCAATTTTGAGCAACGGATGTTTGGGACACCTTTTTCTATGCTTATCTTGAGCAACGCCGAGAGGGTAGAGAGATCCATTCAATTATTAGATCCAATCCCTAGTCCCAAATAGAAAGATAAGTAATGTGTGGGAGTGAAACAATATACCATGAGCACCAAATTTCCCTGGGTTGTTTTGAGGAGCATTGTCAAAAAAACCCCATGGGTAACCTTCATCCATCTCGAAGCTATTGACCTATCACTACACTTTCTCCTTTAACTCACATTTATAAGCCTCATATCGAAGTTTTATCTTAAAAAAATCTTGTTCAAGAGTGTATGCTGCATTCTAAAAAATAATTTCATTACAGGAAAGCCCTTTTGTCCAGCTAATTGCAATAGGAAAAGATTTATACTCCTTAACTCCATTATCATCAACCCAGTTTTGAAAAGCTAGAGATAGAGCTAAGAGAATCACCTTCCCATCTCCCACCCCCTTTGAGAAGTATTCTAGTAGTAGTCGATACTAGAACACTTTCTCATGGTCTCAATACAAATGTCAAGTTTTTTCCTTGCACGTCTTTGAAGAACATCCTAGTTTATCACTTTATTGGATAATGCCATCCAAAAAAAGAGCTTTGCTTTGAGAGGCCCCTACGACTTCTATATACTTGGCTACCACCAATCTCGATCGACATCTATCTCTACCACAAATAGTGAAACATATCTTGGTTTGGCAGAGTGCTTACGTGATACAATTTTTTTAAACCAATACAATATGTCTTCTCCATGTCTTAGCTTGATGGAACAATTGACAAGTAACTGAGCATAAGATGCCCATTCCATTGCCTTGTCATCTAGTAACCCTAACTCCACTGTCAATTTCCAAGACTATCGCCAAGGATTTGTTTGTAACCTTGACAAAGCATTGCTTAAGAAATATATGTTTTGATCATGAAGGTGAGACTAACCTCTCAAACGATTTATAATTCCCCTTTACTGCTATCAAGGGGTCGGCCTTGATTTTGATCTTCTTTCCATTCGCAATTCTCTAGGCTAACCATGATCTAGTTAGTGGAAAAGATTCCACTATTGTTTTCCAAAAGATTGAGCAATTTGAATGGGTCTCTAGGTCCCTTTTGATCCATTCTTCAATAGACAAGGGTTCAATATAGTTTTGCCTCATTATATTTTGCCATAAGCCTTCCCCTTTTAATAACCTTCATAAGCTCTTAGTAGCCAATGCAAGACCAAAAGGATGGATGTTTTTTAAGCCCCATCCCTTGAAATATTTGGGTTTTAACAAACGTTTCCAGTGAATCCATGCCATACCATCCTTGTCCTTCCTCCCTCACAACAAGAAATTGAAACACTTCTATCTGATTCTCTTTTGGATCCAAGGATATGAGCTATCGTACACAAATAAACTAGAGTCCCTTCAAGCATTTGATTAAATCAAGGTAAGCCTACCATCTAGGGAAATCCCTTTTGTTGCACCAAGTCTTGATTCTCTTTTCAATTTTTGTATATAACTAAATCTAGTCGGTGAATCCATAGTTATTTGCCTCGAATGTAAACCCTAGGTACTTTATACCATTTTTGAAGGGAATCTTTGCAAAGTTTAATATGACCTTTAGGGCCCTACCTTGCCCCTCAGGAATCTCACAGAGTACAAGAGAGGATTTTTGGATCTCTCTCTCTCTCTCTTTATATATATATATAGCAAGAATTATTTTAAGTGAAAAAGTGATGCATCAAAGACAATACAATAACTTTAAATATATACGACTGATTTGTTTTTTTACTAAAATAGCCAAACATGGATTTCTCCACTTCATAATTCCTAGTGTTATTTTTCTTCTTTTTCCTTTTCTTTTTGGTCTTTGAGATAAGATCGGAGATTGTAATTTTCTCTACATCTTCAAAGCCCATTGAAGAAATTGTTTCTTTATCATGTCTTTCTTTGAAAGAGACCAATTTTGTGTTTTTGTTATAGTTTTTGTTCATCTTGTCCTTAGTTTTTGGATAATGCAACTCCTGTTCTGAAGTGTTTTATTGAATGTCTTGTTTTTCAAATTTGCATATCTATTTTTGGATCACTAACTATTTTTCTCTTCTTGTCACCATCTTTATTTAAACTTGATTCCAAGTTGTTATATTTGAAATCCATTGAGGGCTTTCCATTGTCCTTACCTTTCACAACTTTCCTTGACTAACCTGTTTTTCTCCTTTGTTGTTTGGGTTCTTGAAAGTCCCCTCCTATTGTTTTCCTGAACCACTTTAACAATGGGTTTGTTGAGAATATGTGTGTAATCTTCACTTTTGGCCATGTGGCAACTCACTATGTGGATAGTTGAGGCCCTTAATGGGCCGACCTATGGGTAGTTGTGGTTTGTTACACCCATTATCACACTTTATTGTATTTTATTCTAGGGCCAACCTAGTTTCCCTTTGAGAGATGGCATCCTAAACCCTAAGTGATTGGTGTAAATACACACCAATCATCTCGTGTAATTATCTCATTCAAGTGAATTCATTCATTCTTTTTCTCTACCTGTGAACATCTTGTGATCTATGTTTAGCCCTGTTACATTTCTGCAATTTATTGTTATTGGATTTGTGTTTGTTAATGAGATCACCTAGATCTACTATATGTTATAATCTCAACATGGTTTTAGACACTTTGGTGACGTATTTCATTCATTTCTCACATCTCATGGCATTATTTGGTAGAAGCCAGTCCCTCGAGAAGATGAAGTGGCACATTGAAGAAGTAGAACCATTGTGAAAATGGCTTACTATACGTTGCATTTTTGTTATATTGAGTTTAAGTTTTGGGGAGCAACAATCCTTTATGGAGCCCGAATCATAAACCAGATGCCTACTTGAGATGTTTGACATATGACTCCATTTTAAAGTCTTTGGATCTCATGCATAGACCCATATTCTCGAAGAAAAAGCACAATAAATTACAACCTACAAGCAACACTGCATTCTAGTGGGCTACAGTGAAACATCCAAGTCATATTGTTTTTATGATCCTTCCATCAATAAGGTGATTGAAAGGAGGGATGATATCTTTGATGATGTTCTTTCCCATGGTTTGCTAGTATCTTACCCCACATTTATTGTAGAAGATTCACCCGCAACTGTCTTAGTGGATTTTTCTCTTTCAAGCCTTGATGATCCTCCTCTTTTAGGTGCTTCTTCCAACACCTCTTATGTAGTGACTCAGTCACCAATCCAAGATGAGGTTTGTATTGATGACTTGTTTGGTACTACTAGCCTGGAAGTCTCTTCTACTTAGGTGGCTCCCCCTAATTGGTTGAGCTACCTCATCATATTTTTCTATGGAGCTCTCTGTTTTTGCTTCCCCATTGGCTAGGTCACAACTAGTGCCTAAGTGGGCTACATCTACTATACAAGACACTATTCCACACCTTCCTCCTAAAGGATAACTTAGGCGCTAACATAGGCCCCCTATTTTACGGTCTCCAATTTCCAAGTTTGACATTGATCCTACTACTTTGAATCAAGCAAAAAACTCTCTTGAATGGAAGGATGCTATGACTGTCAAATATGTTCTCTAATAAAACATTAGACTTGGGATCTAGTCCCCTTGCCCAAGGGTAAGAATCTTGTTGGTTGCAGATGGGTGTATAAAGTCAAGTATGATGCAAATGGAAGACTCGAGAAACATAAAACACGTCTTGTTGCTAAAGGTTTCTCCTAGAAGGCATCGACTATTCAAAGAATTTTGTCATCGACTAGTCAAAGACTTTTGTTCCAGCTACTCGTATGGATTCTATTTGGAGGATTCTATCTATAGTTGTTGCTCTAAATTGGGAGGTTCATTAGATGGATATCGAAAGTGCTTTTCTCCAGGGAGATCTTCAAGAAGAGATTTATATGCAACAACCACCAAGGTTTGTTTAGAATGGTCGTGTTCCCTTGGTTTGTAAGCTCAAGAAATCTCTATATGGGCTTAAACATGCATCTTGTGTTTATTATGAGAAGATCCATAATTTCTTTATCAGTCATAGTTTCACTTGCTACGAGGTTGAGCATGAGTCATGGTTTCAGTTGCTACGAGGTTGAGCATGAGTCATGGTTTCAGTTGCTACGAGGTTGAGCATGAGTCATGGTTTCACTTGCTACAAGGTTGAGCATGATATCTACATTTGCGATCAAGATGGCCATACTCTTATTGTTGTAATATATGTGGATGATATTTTTTTGACTGGTCATTCCACATCCATGATCAATGATTCGAAGTATCATCTCAAGGACTGCTTTGAGATGATCGATTTAGGGTTGTTGCATTCCTTTTTGGGCTTTAGATTTCTCATACTTTTGCCAGGATTTCTTTCTCAATGACAATACATCTTGAATATCTTATAGCGCTTTGGTATGGAATATTGCAAGCCAACTGGTACTCTTGTTGCTTCTAGGATGAGGTTTTAGGCCTAGTGCCCTTCACCCTTGTTTGATGCATCTATCTATCAATCTTTGGTTGACAATTTGCTGTATCTTACACATACTCGACTAGATATCTCCTTTCCAACCAATGTGTGTTCTCGGTGCTCGCTATATGCAAGGGCCTCATAAGAGTCATTGGCAAGCTGCTAAATTAATTTTGTGCTATCTTAGGGGTACCACTCACATGGGCATTCGATACTCAACAAATGTTGACATTCGTCTTCTTGCTTTTTTTGATGCCAATTGGGCACTCACATGGGCATTCGATACTCAACAAATGTTGACATTCGTCTTCTTGCTTTTTTTGATGCCAATTGGGCGTGTGATCTTGATGAGTGGTGCTCCACCTCAGGGTTTTTTTCTCTATTGGTTTTGGACTAGTTTGTTTGTGTTCCAAGAAGCAATAGGGGGTGGGACTCTCCTCCATTGAAGTTGGATATGTCAGTGCAGTTCATTTCGAGAACCACTTTTTTGGATGCAAATGTTAGTTGGTGAGCTAAATCTTGCTCAACATTTCCCTTTTGGCTAATTTTGTGTCAATCAGAGCACTATTGAGCTTATTCATAATCCAATGAATCATTAAAGTCCAAACACATCGAGATTTCGATGCACCATTTAACACCTCCATGCTTAGGGAAAACTTGTGTCAATCTTTTTTCCTTTTGCAGATCAACTTGCAGATATCTTCATCAAATTTCTTTCGAAGCCCACCTTCACTCATCTATGGCCACATATTAGTGTATGTGAGTTGCCATTAAGGGAGGAAACACGATGTATTGTAATATCATCTGATGTGGCTCCCTGTTTAGATTAAGGGAGGGTGTTGAGAATATGTATGTAATCTTCACTTGTGGCCTTGTTCCAACCCACTATGTGGGTAGTTGAGGCCCTTAATGGGCCGACCTATGTGCAGTTGTGGGTTGTTACCAGTGTTACCAGAACCGGTAAAACCGGTCGGTCTGACCGGGTCACAGACTAGACCGGTTCAAACCGACCATTCAAACCGCCAATGACCGGTTCCGTACGGAACCAGTTTTTTTTCTCAAACCGGCCGGTTTCGTACAGTCACCTTACGGCCAGAAAAGTAAGGGGATTTTCAATTTAAAAAATAAAAATAAAAAAAAGGGGCATGCATTGGAAGGTTCTAGAAATGTCTAGAGCCCCTAATAAACCTATAAAAGCAACCCCACCTCGGAATCCCCCTGTTGAGTCTACTCATGTTGAGGATGTAGATGATGACTCCGAGTTTGAGTCTGAGTCCTCTGAGTTTGAGTTTCAGTATGCAGATTCAGATTATTAGATTGTGTAGTCCCTACTCTCTAGCCTCTAGAGTTATTTTTGGACTTTATAGGCCATTTAGAGCCTTTTTGATGATGTATTTTGATTCAAATATTCATATGACTATAGCGTGCACTTACTCTTAGTGCTATTTTGGTTTTATACATTGTTACTTGTTATATATATATGAGAAACTTTGCAAATTTGTGTATAATGGTTTGGATTCACATGGATGCACATGAATATGTATTTTTTTTTCAAAATCTGAATATTTTTATATGTATTTTTAGTGACTGGTTTTTTGATCTGATTTTTTTCCGATTCCGGTTTTTTGGGTCGACCAGTTCAACGACCGGTCCGGTTCCTGATCAGTTCCGGTTTTTTGGGTCGATCGGTTCAACGACCGGTCTGGTTCTGGTAACTTTGGTTGTTACAACCATTATTACACTTTATTGTATTTTATTCTAGGGCTAGCCTAGTCTCCCCTTGAGAGCTATTGTCCTAAACCCTAAGTTATTGGTATAAATATACACCAGTCACCTCATTTGTAATTATCTCATTCAAGTGATCTAAGGGAACCTATACTATTTCACTCTTGTGATCTATGTTAGGTGATGTTATATTTCTGCAACTGATTCTTGTTGGATTAGGGTTTGTTAATTTATCA
>ML782934.1:1433332-1492292 GCA_009831015.1 Picea engelmannii
TATGTTATTTGATGTTGTAGAGGCCATTTAGAGCCTCCTTGATTATGTATTTATGTTCCGATCTCTAGATATGTATTGCACTTGGTGTCATTTTGATATATTCATGAGCATACTTTGGATATGTTGTGTCTAATTGTCTCTAATGCTTTGGAAACATGATTTAAAATCTTAAAAATATATATTTTTTCGTTAAAATTTAAATATTTTATGTATTTTTTAAAAAACCGGTTCATTGAAACCTCATTGAAACCGGTTTGAACAGTTCATTACCGGTTTTGGTTCCGGTTCCGGTTCAGGTTGGACCCTCGACTTGTTCTGGGGCCAGTTCCGATTTTTAAAACTATGATCTCAACAAGGTTTTGTAAGAGAGAAGGAAGAGGCTAAATGTTAATAAGAATAACAAAATCTACATTGGAAAACCAGGTTCTCATAACCCAAATCTTAAGGTAATTTTCAACCTTAACTTTAAGAATTTAATAGTAAAAATTAAGTGCAAAAAAAGTAGAAAGATTCTCTTAACCAATGTCATGCAAATAGAGGGTGGAGGCATCATTGAATAACCTTGTATTAGGGTTTAGAAGGCACAAAAAGTTTTTTAGGGATTTTCTTTTTAAGTTTTTTTATCTGAGTGTTTTTTTGCCCCAATAGAGTTGTCAGTTGGACTGGCTCGGGGTTGTTGGAATTCGTGTTTCATAGGTTTGATTAGACATGCTAGTTCAGCCAACAATTGTACTAAAACACTGTTTGTTCAGTGTAATTACAGAATTGGAACGGTTTTTAGTGAAGATGGTCTAAATCGACCAGTTCCAGTGATAATTATAATTATCTCTTTATCAATCAATATAATTTGTGTTCATTTATATATGAACACAAATTATATTGATTGAAAAAGCAATGCATCAAAGATGTTATAATAACTATAAAGATATATTGCTGGAAGAGGGAAGGAAGAGGCTAAATGCCCATACTAATAACAAAATTTACATTGGAAAACTAGGTTCTCATCACCCAAAGCTTGTTAAAAATTAAAGTTAATGTTGATATTTATCTCATACGTATAGTTTAATAGTACAAGGTAAATATCAACATCAACTTTAAGAATTTAATATTAAAAGTTAAATTGAGAAATCAAAGTAAAAAGATTCTCTTGATTGAGGTGAAGGTGTCATCAAATAACTTTGTATTAGGGTTTAGAAGGCTCAAAAATCTTTTTTAGAGTTTTTTTTTCCCTTTTCTTTTGGCACCAATAGATTTGCGGGCCAAATTGATTTGAGGTTATTGGAACTGGCATGTTTCATTGGTTTGATTGAACCAACCAATTTAGCCAAAAATTGCGTTGAGTCGATCTTGGTTTAGTGTAATTTTATAGTCAGACTAGTTTTCGATGACAATGGTCTAACCAACCAATTCAGATCGAAAACTACCAGTTCCAATATATATATATATATATCTTGTGAAATACATATCCAGGGAAACCCACTGGATTATTCAGGGCTCAAGGTCGATACAACAATATACTCATTAAGTGCTCAACATGTCACTTACAGGAATTGATCTTGGATGGGGAGGATAATGCTCTCAACCGCTTGGGCTAGATCCCACTGACACACACACAAAGTCTTTTTTCCAAGGAATCCCTCACTTCTTTCTCGAAATATCCGAATGGAGGGTGGCTCAACTGTTAACCACAATAGCAGTTGGTAATCTTGAGGTACTTGATTGAATTTGAACTTGTGATGTATGTAGTATGGGCTGCCTATCAACAACATGCCTTGGGCTAGTGGTTTAATCAATTGAGCCAACCCTTGGGGCTCTTTTTTTTGAAGGAAAACTTTGCAAGATCGCCCTCTTTTCCTTGTGATATCTGGATGGAGGGAAACTCATGATGAACTATGCCAACAATTTGTTTGAACTGATTGAGCTAACCCTTTGGGTCATTATGATATATGTATGTGTGTGTGTGTGAACAAGAATTATTTTAATTGAAAAAGCGAAGCATTAAAGATGTTATAATAACTATAAAGATATACAATTGAAATATTCATTTCTAAAATAGCCAAATATTCTTGTTTTTTTCTAGTTCTCAATTCTCAACATCATTTTTCTTCTTTTTCCTTTTCTTTTTGGTCTTCAAGATAAGATCAAAGATTGTAAGTTCCTCTACATATTCAAAACCCTATTGAAGAAATTGTTTCTTTATCATATCATTCTTTGAAAGAGACCAATTTCGCGTTTTCTTTATATCTTTGTTCGTGTTGTCCTTATTTTTTTCATAATGCAACACATGTTCTGAAGCGTTTTGTTGCATGTCTTGTTTTTCAAATTTGTTATCTATTTTTAGATCATGAACTATATTACTCTTTTTGTCACTATCTTTATCTAAACTTGATTCCAAATTATTATCTTTGAAATCCATTGAGGGCTTTCCATCTTCCTTAACATTCATAATTGGGCAACCTATTTTTTTCCTTTGTTGTTTGGGTTCTTGAAACCCACCTTGATTGTTTTCTTGAACCACTTTAACAATGGGTTTTGGAAGAGGGAAGGAAGAAGCTAAATGCTCATAAGAATAACAAAATCTACATTGGAAAACTAGGTTCTTGTCACCCAAATCTTGTTAAAAATTAAAGTTAATGTTGATATTTATCTTATACTTATAATTTAACCGTGTAAGGTAAATATCAACACCAACTTTAAGAATTTAATAGTAAAATTTAAATAGAAAAATCAAAGTAGAAAGATTCTCTTGATCGACAACAAGAAAATAGAATGCAAAGGCGTCATCTGAAGAAAATAATTGATAAATTTGATTATCAGGTCTAAACTACAACAATTATGTTCATGATACCTGAGACAACCACACAATAAAATGCAAATTTTGTAAATGACATCAGACAAAGCAATTTTTATTTATAATAGATCTATGCATACATATATTTTTCCCAACACAGATTTGTAGGGATCGTACCACCTGCACTGGTCCGTACACTCACGGGTTACACTCAGAGCGTCTGTACAACAAAACTGTGATTGCAATATAGCCCGATTTTTATCTATCTTCTGCAAAAATACTGATAAACACAATGTCTATACTATTTCCAGACCTGGGTATGGCTTCCTTTCTTTGCTGGTTGATAGTACAGCCCGTACGGTATCCGTACCACTCGTATGCCCTCCTCTTCCTGGAAGTTCGCTAACTCTGCTTGCTAATGGCCCTAGCTCGACCTTGTTATCTCTGCTTAGCCTCCTTGACTTGTTTAGTAAGACCCGACTTGGTCTAATCTTCAACCCTACTCGGCCCTCTTCTTAACTGGATTTGCTGTTGGCCCTAGCTCGGGCTCCTTAACAGGTTCTCCTTAACCTAACTCTTGACTTCCTTTAGAAGATGCCTCCTTACTCAGTCGACTAGCTTCACTTTCTTGAGGTAATAAGAGAATGAGGTTTGCTAGGTTATTTGTAACCCTAGCCTTTTCTCTCATGCAATCCTGGCCCTAGGATCATCTCATCAAGATATTGATCTAACGATGGGGACTCAATCAAGCAATGAGATCACTTAAGTCACATCCAACAACTGTGACTTAATCTCAAGTTGACTTGAGTGGTCCCCACCAACATGGTGTTGTCTAGGCATAAGATGGGCCCCTTCCACACTACTAGACACCCCTAGTGTGGAAGTACCTTCCCGAGCTACGTAATCTAACACTCCCTCTTAGTGAGGGAGGTACTGCCACTCGAGTTGCCTCCTCCATGATCCACATCACTGTGAGTCTCTCCCTTTGAATTTGAGAGACCCATCCTCTCGAAGTCTGGATACTTGATCTGCTCTGCTTGATCATTTCTGTTGTTACCTGTACTAGGATCATTTGAGTATCCCCACTCCTCTAGTTGAGTCCATTCCCACCACGTGGGTCTGCTGAGGATAGCTTCCTGATCCCTTAAGCATGATATAGCAGACTCATTGCTTTCCTCTTTGAAATTATAGATAGGTTTCTCCCATAGCTTGTATAGGCCGTCCTCACTTATGCCTATCATCACAGGAGGCCCTGGTGTTTGATTTCTGATAGATCGAATGTGCACATCACAACCAAAGAAGCTCACACCGTAGCCTTGATGCTCTAAGGCCGAGATTGAGAGCACACTAACTCTAATGCTTGGTACATAAAGTACCCCTGGTATTATGAGAATCCTGGATTATTCTATCTGTAATGCTACTGCCCCTTTCCCTTGGATTTCCACCATGCTAGGGTGCACACCACACTTCACAAAGCCTGAATCTTGGGTTGTGAACTCCTAAAGTGCAAGTCTCTCACCTGTCATATGACTTCTGGCACCACTGTCTATGTACCTACTACCAACCTATCTTGGTCTTGTCCTCTGCATCCAACAACAAAGTGTATTCATCTTAGAACCTCTTAGAGAACTCACGAGTTGTGGCAGCCAACTGCTGCTCTTCTTCCTCATCTTTGTCCTCTATTTCTACTGAGGCCGCTACCTCCTTCCTTTTCCCTTTTGTACCATATCCCTTCTTGGCTTGAGGGCACTGGCTGGAAAAATATCCAAATTCTCCACACACATAGCATTGGACATGTGAGAGGTCTTTCTTGGGCCTTTCGTTAGTGGATCCTCCTCTAAAAGTTGTTTCTCTTTTGCCTCTACCGCCCCTCTTGGAGGTGAGAGCGATATTCTCCTCTTCCTCTTCCTCTTCATTCACATTTCTGCCTCTTCTGATCTCTTCTTGTCAACAGTCGTTCCATAATCTTTCCCAGTCTGGTAGATTCTCTCTGGCTACTACCCCTGCAATGACGGAATCCCACTCCTTTGGGAAGCCCCTTAAGGCTAAACGAACCATCTCGGCTGGGGCCAGTTTTACCCCCACTGCAAGGAGTTCATCTAGAAGTTGTTTTACTTTGGTGAGGTAGACTGTAACGCCTTCCCCTTTAGACATCCTTGTGTGCTGAAGTCTCTCTTTGAGAGCCATGATTCTGCTCTCATGCTTGGCTTCAAACAACCCCTTTAGATGTGCCCACATTTCATGAGATGTTTGCTTCTCACCAATGTTTGCTTCTCACCAATGTTTGGTACCAAATGATCCTTCACTCCATCTAGAAGGATCCTCTGAGCTCTGGTTTCTAGCATCAATGGGGACTGTGGCTTTCTTCTCAACAATACCCCATACTTTGCTCTCTTGAAGAGCATTCCTCATTCTGTACTTCCATTTCACGTAGTTGGAGGCACCATCAAGTCTATCTTCATATTTGAGGTTTGTAGCCATCTTGCTACTTGGTTTCAGCCTCTTGTGAAAACCGTATCTTAGTACTTTCAGTGGGCGGACTCGTACCAACTTTCATTTGCTTCCTCTTTATCTGAGCAGACCGACCCTACTCGATCTTCTTCCCTTTGTCTCTGTTGGTATACAACTTTTATACCTCCTTTTGGGGCTGTCAGAAAACTAGCTCTGATACCATGAAGAAAATAACTGATAAATTTAATTATCAGGTCTAAACTACAACAATTGTGTTCATGATACTTGAGACAACCACACATTAAAATAAAAATTTTGTAAATGACATCAAACAGAGAAATTTTTATTTATAATAGATCTGTGCATACATATATTTCGCCCAACATAGATTTGCAGGCACCGTACTACCTGTACAGGTCCGTACACTCATGGGTTACACTCAGAGTGACCGTACAACAAAACTATGACTGCAATATAGCCCGATTTTTATCTCTCTTCTACAAAAATACTGATAAACACAATGTCAATACTATTTCCAGACCTGGGTATGGCTTCCTTTCATTGTTGGTTGATAGTACAGCCCGCATGGTATTTGTACCACTCGTACGACCTCCTCTTCCTGGCAGTTCGCTATCTCTGCTTGCTAATGGCCCTAGCTCGGCCTTGTTATCTTTGCTTAGCCTCCTTGACTTGTTTAGTTAGACCCGACTTGGTCTAATCTTCAACCCTACTCGACCCTCTTCTTAACTGGATTTGTTGTTGGCCCTAGCTCGACCTCCTTAACAGGTTCTACTTAACCGATCTCTCGACCTCCTTTGGAAGAGCCTCCTTACTCAGTCGACTAGCTTCACTTTCTTGAGGTAATAAGAGAACGAGGCTTGCTAGGTTATTTGTAACCCTAGCCTTTTCTCTCATGCAATCCTGGCCTTAGGATCATCTCATCAAGATCTTGATCTAATGGTGGGGACTTAATCAAGCAATGAGATCACTTAAGTCACAACCAACGATTGTGACATAATCTCAAGTTGACTTGAGTGGTCCCCACCAACATGGTGTTGTATAGGCATAAGATGGGCCCCTTTCACACTATTAGACACCCCTAGTGTGGAAGTACTTGCTCGAGCTACGTAATCTATCATCAAATAACCTTTTTAGGCACAAAAGATTTTTTAGGTTTTTCTTCTTTTTTGAGTGTTTTTTTGCATCGATATAGTTGCGGTTTGGACCGGTTTAGGGTTGTTGGAAGTGGCCTGGTCCATTGGCTTGATCAAACTGGCTAGTTTGGCCAAAAAGTAGACTAAACGAGTCTTGGTTCAATGTAATTTCATAATAGGACTACTTTTTTGTTACGAGTTTCAATAATTATGTCATTCATACATACATACATACATATATTTATTTACCTTGGAAATAATTCCCTAGCAAACTCCTAGGACTTCACCCCATTCCAAGGATGGTACCCAGTGTGAAGTAAGTGTAGATTTAGTGTGTCTAACCTTGTGGGAATTGAACCGGGGACCTGTATAGTGCGTTGGATTACACCCCCCCAACACACACACACACATATTCTGTTTTTTCCTTGGAAATAATTCACTAGGAAACTCTTGGCACTTCCCCCCATTCTAAGGATGGTACCCAATGTGAAGCAGACAACATAGACTTAGTGCCTCGAACCCCATGGGAATCAAATTGAGGACTTGCATAGTGCGCTAGATTACTGACTAGTGACAACCATCAAATGATTTTTTTGCAAATAATTTTCTAGGAAACTCTTGGGCACTCCCTCCCATTCAAAAGATGGTACCCAATGTGCTATAAGAAAACTAGGTTCTTGTCACCCAAATCTTGTTAAAAAATAAAGTTAATGTTGATATTTATCTTATAGTTATAATTTAACAGTTTAAGGTAAATATCAACATCAAATTTAAGAATTTAATAGTAAAAGTTAAATAGAAATTCAAAGTAGAAAGATTCTCTTGATCGATAACAAGCAAATAGAGTGCAGAGGCATCATCAAATAACCTTTTTAGGCACAAAAGTTTTTTTAGGTTTTTCTTCTTTTTCTGAGTGTTTTTTTGCATTAACATAGTTGCGATTTGGACCGGTTTAGGGTTGTTGGAAGTGGCCTAGTCCATTGGCTTGATCAAATTGGCTAGTTTGGCCAAAAAGTAGACTAAATGGGTCTTGGTTCAATGTAATTTCATAATAGGACTACTTTTTTGTTACCAGTTCCAATAATTATGTGATACATACATACATACAAACATATACATATATATATTTACCTTGGAAATAATTCCCTAGGAAACTCCTAGGACTTCACCCAATGTGAAGCAAGTGTAGACTTAGTGTGCCTAATCCTGTGGGAATTGAACTGGGGACCTGCATAGTGTGTTGGATTACACCCCCCCAACAAACACACACACATATTGTGTTTTTCCTTGGAAATAATTCACCAGGAAACTCTTGGCACAACCCCCCATTCTAAGGATGGTACCCAATGTGAAGCAAGTAGCATAGACTTAGTGCCTCAAAACCCTTGGGAATCGAATTGAGGACTTGCATAATGCGCTAGATCATTGACAACCTTCAAATGATTTTTTTGCAAATAATTCTTTGGGAAACTCTTGGGCACTCCCTCCCATTCCAAAGATGGTACTCAATGTGAAGTAAGCGACGTAGACTTAGTGTCCTTGACCTCATGGGAATCGAGTCGAGGTCTTGCATAGTGCGCTTTATTATTGGCAATGTCCTGGAAATAGTGGCACCAATCGATTGGTCTAACCCTCGTGGTTGTGTGTGTGAACAATAATTGTATTAATTGAAAATGGAATGCATCAAATACATTACAATAACTCTAAAGTTATACGATTGAAATATTCATTTCTAAAATTGTCAAATATGCTGATTTTTTTCCACTTATCAATTCCTAGTGTCATTTTCTTCTTTTTCCTTTTCTTTCTGATCTTCGAGATAAGATTAGAGATTGTAATTTTCTTTGCATCTTCAAAGGCCATTGAAGAAATTGTTTCTTTATCATGTTTTTCTTTGAAAGAGACCAATTTTGTGTTTTCTTTATAGTTTGTCCCTATCGTCCTTAGTTTTTGCATAGTGAAACTCCTCTTCTGAAGTGTTTTGTTGAATATCTTGTTTTTTAAATTTGTTATCTGTTTCTGGATCATAAATTGTTTTACTCTTTTTGTCACCATCTTTATCTAAACTTGATTTGAGATTATTATCTTTGAAAGCATTGAGGGTTTTCCATCTTCCTTAGCTTTCATAATTTTTTGAGACCAACCTATTTTTTCCTTTGTTGTTTGGGTTCTTAAATCCCCCCTTGTTGTTTTCTTAAATTACTTTAACCATGGGTCTTGGAAGAGGGAAGGAAGAGGCTAAATGTCCACATGAATAACAAAATATACATTGGAAAACTAGGTTCTCCTAAATTGAATCTTGTTTGTAAAGTGTTTTTTTCAAGTTCTTAAATTGGCTCTTTTGGAAGACCCTTATAAAGTTTCTCTTCCACATAGATCTTGGTATAGGAAATCAAGCTTCTAGTAGTAGGATGTAGAGCCAAGTACCTTTCCACATGAACTTTGATGCTTTTTGAACATTACATATAATTCCCAAAATATATGTGAAAATTTGGAAGACTATCCAAATCAAGATATTCTTGAATTCTTCTATGGTAGGGTTAATTTTGGATGACAAAGTTTGATTTAGAGGTCGACTTTCTCGTAGAACCATGGTCCATTCTTAGAAACAACAAATTTATCTTCTTTTGATTCAAAAACCAAATTGATGAAACAACTTGCATAGAGGTGAAAATTAATAGGTCCTTACTCTAAATAGCCCTAAGTATTGATTCTAGTTGTAAAGGTTCTTCACAGAAGACCCAAAACCCTTGGATTGACAACCCATACCTTTGGTAGAAAGATTTCCTACCTTAGTGATTGAAGGCTTGTTGCAAATTCTTGAGGGAGGGAGAGTCTTTGCTCTAGAAACCAAAGTTATTAGAACTGGAATAGGACCGGAACTAAAATTTCCAAAATCATGAACTAGAGTGAAACTGGGTGAAAATCGGTTTGAAGAACCGATTAACTAAAATTACATAAAATATTCATTTTTTAAAAGAAAATTATATATTCATATACATCAATGTAAATCCTAACCATTAGACATCAAATGTGCAAAGTTTGCTCATGTATATAGCGTGTAAGGGTTAATATAGCAAATTGACATTGAGATATAAGTTCTAAGAGTCCAAAACTCATCATACTATAATCAAATGGATACATAGCTCATTGATTTGACTTGGTTGTCTCTGAGAATCTAAAATTTGCTTTCTCATGGTGAATGGCTTCAACAACAATTCCCATTAGATGTTTTAAATCAGTTGCCATCAATGGGAAACATATGGGTTTCAATTAGTGGCCACCATTGGGCAACATATTCTCCTTCTAGGTTTCAATCTTAGAATCCTGTAATTCTAAGTTGAAGGGGTACAAGAGGATGAGGTATAAGATCTTGTTTTGAATATTTGTTGAAATGCTAGAGAAACTGTTAAACATGTTGAACATTGAGAAACCACACCAATTTCTATCTTCTCCATGTGAGGTTTGATGGGTTTGATCACATCACCAAACATCTTGAAATGGGGTCCCACATTAGCTTTTAATGTTGAAATTTAACTGAATGTTCATTAACTTCAAGAATTAAGATTGAAATTCAAATACTTCAAATGCACACAAACACTCAATAAGAAGTGTGAGGCAAATAGAGGGAGGATCATCTTTAAATAGGCTAGGATTAAGGTTTTTGGGGCACCTTTTTTGCAGTGTTCTACGGGGATGCATCCCCGAGGGTGGGGTGTGCGCCCCCTACGTTTCCCATGCACCTGGGATGGGGGGTCACCCGGGTAGTCATTTCCCCACATCCCCCTTTTGGGGAGATGCAAGGAGACACAGGGGGACACGACTCCCTAGGGTGGGGGATGTCCCCCCTCGAAAGGAGGACTCCTAAGCGTCCCCCCCGAATTTTTGCCCAATAAGGCTTAAAAAACAAAAATTAAAATTTAAAAAGAAAAAATAAAATATTAAAAAGCAAAGATATAAATTGAGAGTGACTCTGACTCAGAGACAGATAGTGACATTCCCTTTGATGGTCTTGATGACTTCATGCAACAAATGGATGTAGAGGACCGGTCAATGAGATTGACTCCATGATGCTCATTTTATTTTCAATGTTCATTGTCCATTTTTAATTTCTAGTTTTAACTTTTGAGTCTTGACTCTAGATACTAATGACCTCAGACCTAGTCTTTGGCTTGTCACTCTTTACTATAGTCTATTTTTGATTTTGAGTAATTCCAATTTACTATTTCAGACTTCAGTATCTACTATTTTGTGTAGTACTAATTAGATTCTAGAATGAGGAATGATGAATTTAAATCAATGTATCAATATTTTACTATTTCTATTTCATTTATGATTTATGAATCAATGTATTTCATTACTGAATTTGAATTTGAATAATGTTTATATCATTTACAAATTTGAATTTACTAATTTTGTACTATAATCTATTTAGTATTTTAATGTTTACTATTTGGTATTTACATTGCACAATGATGAATTTGCATGGGATGAATTGTTATTGTTGAGATTTTATCATTATTATTATTTTTTTTTAAATTTTATATTTATATTTTTTATATTATATATGTGATGTCCCCTGTCCCCCATTTCCCTAAAATCCCCAAAATTTGGGAGTGCTTCCACACGCCCTCCTTGTGCATCTCCCTGCTCTTGCGCCCCCTCGTCCCAGAGTCTTGGTGGAACGTTGCTTTTTTATTCTTTTATTTATTGTTTCTTTTCATTTGAGGGGCCACGTCGGATTGTTTCCAAATCGTCAGGTCGGAACAAACCAACAGGTTCAATTCGCAAACTAGCTGAATCGATGGGTTCATAACTAGTTGGACCTGACTCCCTTCAAATGAAAAGAAACACAAAAATAAAAAAGGCCCCCAAGATGCATCGTCTGCTAAACCCTATTCCTATCCTATTTAAAGACAACCCGCCCTCCCCTCTTATTTTCCCCGTACTCTTCTCATTGAGCATTTGAAGAATTGTTCCAAACTTTCCGGTTCGGTCAAGAACTGATCGCAACCCAATTCAGTGGCAAACTGGACCAAACTGGTTTGAACCAAAACTCATTGGTTTTGACTTGAAATTGGAAGGTTGTTGTGAAAGGCCACATGCTTTCATGAACTGATCAGTGGAAGATTCTCCTATGTCAATGAACATGGAACCTACTTTGTGGAGGGTGTTGGAGGACCATGAAGTGGTGCCTAGGGACCTTGAACAGGAACAATTGAAGCTTGAGAAGGCATTGGAGAGGGTTTAGGGGAAGAATCACCCATAGCAACTCAAGAAGCTTGAATCAAATGCAATTTGAGGTCCAGGCCCAAGGGCAACTGTTTAGGATCTCAAATGCACACATGAACATGTTGAATGACTTGGTTGGAGATAAACATTACTTCCCTGAGATCTCTAAGGCAAAATTGAACATAGTGAACAATACGACTAGAGATCCACACTTGTTGATTAGGACCTCAAAGATGTGACTGAGTGACTCACATGTCACGGATGTGGACAAGAGCCCTTTGCATAGGGAGGGTGACATGGCTAAGATGACTATTCCTACCTAGATGTATGCACCATCTATGGATTTCAAACAAATGCTAAAAACAGTTGGTAAAGGAAATAAAAATAATATCTAAAATACATTTATAATTCTAATGTATGTCACATATGTACACCTGGGTGTGGGTATGTGTATGGGTACATGTATGTGTATGATGAGATAAAAAAGTTTTTAAACTACAGTTTTTAAACTTGTCTTTATATTTTATGTCATAACTTAAATAGTGCAGCCATGTATAGGAACATAACACACCTTATGGTATGATATTACTTGTCACAGGTTTGTACTTCACACAAACTGAAAAGCATGACTGCCCATAAATCAAAATTAACCAGGACCCATCCCACCTTTCATATTAGGTGAAAGCAGCCAACTATTTTTTGGCAGTTCATAAATGCATATAAGATACCATGCAAGCTGGTGGTGGAGTGAAAAAGGCAAAATGTAAAAAGAGCTAACACACAAAACACTGCACTGTTGTGTGAGGCAGTGAAAAAAGGAACTTAACCCATTGCTCCCTTGGTACAACCCATACATGAAACTAGTCCCACGCATGGAATTTCATAATGTGGCCATCTTTCCATAATTTGCTTCCTTTAGAGAACCACACCACCTCAATAGAGATCTTTGTACAAATTATATTGCCTCCTCAAGGCTCACATGCCTTTATTTTCGCACATGTATTATTTTAATTTACTGTATACAGTGTACACCATACAATATAAAATTATACTAAACACTATTAATAAAACACCCAGAATATATAAAATAATAAATGGAGATAAAAGGAGGGGACTTGATCAGGTGAAAACGAAGTAAGAATTTGTAGTTTATTTTTGTTGTCTACATATTTCTGTAGGCCTGCATCACAACAGATGCAAATCCAAAAGCAAAGGGTTTGACATTTATATTTTACAATAATTGAGGTCCGACCACGTTCTCACAGCAAAGCATAATGCAGGTGGCTTGGATCCAAAGTATGTTTTTTTTAAGGTTTCAGATTTGCAGTTTTTGCTTTCTGTTATGATATTTTTTTTCTTTTGTGAAGAACTTAGGCAGATTAGGCTTTGTTAGGATTTGATTGGATGATTCCAGATCTGGCATCAATTTTACATGCTCATAGGAAGGGAATTTTGTTGGCATTTTAAGCCTATGTTGTTGACTTTTTAATCGTTAGGTATTTCAAGGCATTGAAATTTGGTCTGAGATTTGTTTAGATGTTGCGGTTCATGCTTTATATTATATGATTGTTTTTTGTCTAAATTGATCTCTGTTGGGTATTACGGCAGTAAAAATTGAGCAGGGGTTTTAATATTTTTGGCGTTCTTTCAGTGGTGAAATTTTATATGATTATTTTGTCTATATTGATCTCTGTTATGTATTATGGCAGTAAAAATTGAGCAGGGGTTTTAGTATTTTTGGCATTCTTTTAGTGGTGAAATTTGGCTGAGGAGCAATCCTGGGTGAATTATAAGCAGTTGTGTTGGGTCACTGGTTCTAAGGTTCGTTTCTTGCTGTTTTCTGTCTGGTAGTAGAATTTGGCCTACATATATTTTAAATCGATTAATTTAAAGATATGTCAGAGGCAATTCATCAATTGAAACTTCAAAATTTATATCATAGTTACACCTTTTTTCTAAATGCTCAATTAGTGATTGAAATGGTTTTCTGAGAAAATACAGTCTAAAGTAGGTGTGAAATGTTGATGCAAAGGATTATGTTTAAAAGTTAGAAAATTTTATCGGATTGGTTGAGCTTAAGAGATTAGGGCATGGAGATTTTCCTTATTTAAATTTAGATTGCATGTAAAATTTGATAAAATAGTGCTACTCAAATTTGATAACATAACGAGGACACAGTAAATTGGATTGATAAAATGGAATGGCATTTTAAACTTAGCTACAATTAAAGGAACAGGAATAATAATAAAACAGGGATATAATATTTCTTATGAAAATATTCAAATTTGATACATAATTAATAAAACAGGAATAAATTTGTAAGCTTATTTGGAAATCATGACAAATTTAGACTTTCAAGCAGAGTTACGATCTATTTTTTCCATATTGTTCAATTTCTGTGTAACATTTGGTGCTGCAGGTGCTAGTTTGGTTGGGAGACTCCCCTTTTTTCACGGTTCACAGAATTGGTGAAGATGAGGCTTTTGACACACAATATGCTGTCTTGTAACATTAGAGGAGTGACGAAGGGGTTTCCCTTGGAGTTGGAAGTTGAGAATTTTGTGGCGAAGGAGGTTCCATTTAATCCTGATTTCTTGAAGCATATGTTCCCAAAGATTGAATGGAAGGCTCTCCACGACGCAGCAAAGAAGATGGATGACAATGATCTCCCAGAACAAGCGGATGCAACTATGCTTGAAAATGATGATTTCTTGCACAGGTTTCATCATGCTCTGTTAGAATTGCACCTAGAAGAAGGTGCCCTAATTTGCCCTGAAACTGGGAGGCGATTTCCAGTCAACAAGGGTATTCCAAATATGTTGCTTCATGAAGATGAGGTGTAAGAATAAATATTATTATATCCTTTTGGACAGTTGTAAGGAAGTAATATATGACTTTGAACCCATTTTTGGACAAACGTAGATTAAGGCACCGTATAGATTAAAATCTACGCCATCTTCCTAACTATAAGCTCTCAATGAGAATCCACTAGCGCTGGTTTCCTGTACAGCTTTGGTGGTTGATTTAATGTGTAACCCTAGTTTGTTTTTCTCCAACGAACCAATAGACATCAGAGTTATTGTTTTAGTATGGGAAGTGATATATGTACTTGATTATGGTTCTTCTCTATACATATTTTTAAATGAACATACAGACAATATATACATAATTCCCAAATTCTAGCTGCCGTTTATATCACTCTGTTCATGAAGTTTCTCCAATTTGCCATGCAGGATGTCCTAGATGGTGTTGACAGTGTTAAATGATAACTATAGTTGGGATCTTTCTTACGCTGTAATGGAGCTGTCTGCTATTTCATTTCATGGATTTTGTTTTATCTTGTAATATTTTCATATGAGATCTAAGCTTCCAAAAGCTTTTTTTTGCTTGATTGTTTCCAAAGGATTTATTATTGGTATTGTGCTTATATGTTTAGGGATGTGTCTAAATTTCAAATGGATTCAAAATGCTACCATTGAGTTTTTATGAGGCCTTCAAGAATAGAAAATTTAGGTCTGAAGCCACCTGGAAAGAGCTGTCCACTGGTAATTAATTTGCTGCATTCCATCCATTTTAGTGTCACGTCACATGGATGTATAAAATTATATGCCTCTTACAAGAATAGTACCATTTTTGCAATTTGGACACTTGGGTTCTGTTCAATTCGTGATTGGTACCTTTAAAATCAAAGGAGGTCATGTATTATTTGGATATTAAAAAATGAATTTGATTGACAATATAGGGAGAAACACTGACTTCATGGAAGAAAGAAATGGCAATCATGTCACCTCCTTAATGAAAAAATTGTCTATGATAAAGTTTTTAGATTGTACATAATTTTATTTTTCCAAACCATGATAAGTTTCCAAATGTAAAAATCCAGAAAACCTTTTCTGATTGGTATTGAACATGTTTCCAGTTTCTCAAAACCCTCCCCGTGACAGAAATGGCCTTTGGGACGTTCTCAGAAGGATGGAAATGCCTCAGCAATTTCCCAAAACCACCAAGGCAGTTTCTAGATATATTTGAAATATCAACAATTTCCAGTGTTTACTTCTTTCTTCTTTTAGTTATAAACTTTAATACAGAAAGCCCTATCTAACCCTATCCCTTCCCACTAAACCTAAAACAACACCTGTAAACCATAACAAACTCAAACAAAACAGGATGAACACATTCTATTACAGGTAAGGGAAAAATCAATTGCCCAACAGCGAGAAACCTACACTTCTATGTACGGGGATAGATTTATCATCTACCAAATCCAATTCTTGTTTAACATCTCATGTATTTTTCTCCGTTTATGGTAGTTGCCTTAAAACAAGTAGCCCGTGAGCAGGCTTAAGAGTGTTATTTTGCAAGTGTTAGAGCCTTGAAGTTCATTAGTTCGGTTGGAGCTTCAAGCAGACAATAGTAAAGAGTCAAGAAAAAATGAGTTGGGGCTTGACAAGAATTCAACAGGTTAGAGTGAGATTTGGGTGGCTTGAGACCAAGACATTTGATAGCTTCCTGTTCAAGAATTTTTAAATATTAATTAATGATTGTGTTTTTCTAAATTATTTTGGGCATTGAAATCTTTAGAATTATTTTGTTTTGGATAGCAAGCATTTTTCTTCTTTATACAATATAGTTAAACTTTCGTAAGGTATTTTTTTCCAAGTGAAGGATGAAAATCATTCTACCAGATGCATTTAACCCTAAAAATCTCTTTACACCAATGTGAAGAAAATAACAAAGAACAAAAAGAAAACTATGGTGGTTGTTGTCACGCCCCTAAGAATCATGCCCAAGTCCAACCTTGGCATCTCGTGGATGTGCGGCACAATAGTGGTTCTCCCATGGCAACTTGGCTCGACCAACGTTACTTCACCTGGACTACGCCTCTTCACCTAGAGCATAGCCATACTCTGTTCTAGGCTTCAGACGAGTCACATCCTTCTATGCAACTCAGTTGTATACATAGACATTTGTTAACATTGTTTAACACTTAATCAATTTGGCATACAACATAAAACATGCGGAGCAAAAAGAGACAAATATAGTGCAGGCGACACCAACGGTGCCTAATACCCGGTGTCGTTTATTTATATTGCGAAACAGAAACAAAACTTTACAAAGAGGGCACTACTGTCCCAGTTACATAGACGGGCAAAGTCTCATGACTCAGCGTTATACATCATAACTGTCTAGACCTGTGGTTATGTCACACTAAGACTTCCCTTTGTTGTTCATCTTTGCCTTAGCTTGAGGTGCGCTCCACTTGTGCACCTAGCCTCAGAGCTCCATGTCTCTTGTCTTCACTTGTTCTTCATGCTATCCTTTGGTTGTGCGCCCTTGCTCTTATATGGACTCCAAGAGTCAGTTGTGCGAAATGTCATGTCTCTTGGGTGTGTTGCGTCCCTTCACGAACCCACACTCACTTGAATCGTCATGCCCCTCTGTGGACCCAATGCCCCCATCCAAGCCCGCACACACATTAATTGACATCTCTCTTGGATTAGTGCACACCCCTCGTCTTGTGCTCTTCCTTGCACTGATCCTCTTGACTTCTCATGGGTATGCCGATGGGGTTGTTCAACCTCTCTAGTGCGCCCATGTTGCCAAGGGCAGGCAGGTCCACTACTTGGGTGTGCTCCCAAGTTGCCTCGCCCTTGCCCAAATGCAACCCAAGTCTTCGTCGTCCGTTGCAAGAGAAGAAATGTGTGTGCCTCCTTGGGATTGCACATCACCATCGTGCCCCAAGGTGCTCTTGCCCACACCCAAAAGTCTCCATTCACCCATCTGATCGTTTCCCCCTTGTGTTCTTCATCTGTTTCGTTTCCGAATATGCCCAAGGAGTGTGTGTGCTCGATGGGTGTCCTGAAAGGCCTTACATTTCCCCCCACTAAACTTGTCGCTGTCCCAACAACTTTCGTACCACTTGCGATCCGTAGTGACCTCTGTCAAACTCTTGAATCATGTCCTCATATTTCTATAAGGACTCATATCTCTCCCAACTATTCTCTTCGTCAAGCTTGTCCTTCTAATCAACGAAGTACTCATGCACTCGACCTCTGCCTCGTCCCAAGATGCGATGCGCCAAAATCTTCTCTAACTCCAACTCTCGCTTATCTGCAACCATGGTCGATGCTCTAGATGGCTCAACTCGACTTGGGTCATCCAGGTCCCTCTGGCATGACTTCAATTGTCTAACGTGGAAGACATGATGAATGTGTTGCATGTGGAACGTCAACTCCAATTTGTAGGTGACGTTTCCAATCTTCTCAAGAACTTTGAACAGTCCCTCATACCTCCACACAAGAGATGGAGCCATCCCTTTAGGTGGTGAGAACTGATCTCTGCTCAACATGAGTTAGACCAACTCTCTTACTTGGAATTCTGCATCACGTCTGTTGCAATCTTCCCACTGCTTCATTCTGTCTACTGTGTTAGTCAAGTGTGTGTGATCTATCTCCAACTGATCCTGCCAACTCTTCACGAAACCCACGACTGATGATTCATCCCATGGTAGCGTTGTGTCACAAAATGAGGAGTTGTGGGTTGTTGTTCGTTTGTCAACTTGAATGGACTGTATCCTGTCGCTGAACTCTTTTGTAGGTTGTAGTTGAACTGGGCAACATTCAACAAGTCCCACGCAATTCATCTAATCCATCTGTACATAGTGCCACAAGTAGGCCTCCAGAAGTGCGTTGTTCGTTCGGTTTTCCCATTTGTTAATCGATGGTACGCTGAACTCTTCAACAACTTCGTCCTCACAAGCTTGAAAGATGTAGTCCAAAACTTACTCGTGAACCTTGCATCCCTGTCCGACACAATGTTTAGAGGAAGACCCCAATACCTCATTGTGCTTGAAAAACAACTTCACAACTTCTTCCGCACTGCAAGGCATCTTCGTCGCGACGAAGACAACATACTTGGAGAATCGATCCACCACAACCAAAATCTCGTTGTATCCCTGCACCATCGGAAGATGTGTGATGAAGTTCATCGAGACACTCGTCCATTGTCTCTTCAGAATCGATAAAGGTTGCAATAGCCCTACTCTCATTCTGGTGTCCATCTTATCTTGTTGATATATAAGGCAAGTGGAACGTAGTCCTCCACTTCTTGTTTCATCCTCTCCAAAAATTATCCGTGCTCCAACAACGCCATTGTTCTCCACTGTCCTAGGTGGCCAGCCTAGGGCGAGTCATGACATTCCTTCACGAGTTCCCTTATGAGGTTGGATGACTTAGGGACATAGACTCCCTCTCCAAAGTACAACAGTCCATTGCATAGCCAAAAATTCCGCGTTTCCCCCCCCTTCACTTGCTTCATAATGTTCTTCGTTGTGTGATCATGCTCTAACCCACCCTTGACCTGTTTGTGCAACTCTTTCCCGACATGAGTTTGATTGCCCCCTGATGTAGGCAACTCATCTTTCTCCTCTAGGACAACGAGTTGTGCCTTTCTGTCAAGGCATCCACGACAACGTTCAACCTGCCTGGCCTATACTCAATGGTCATGCTAAATTCTACGAGGAAATCTTGCCACCTTGCTTGCTTGGGTGACAACTTCGGCTGCGTCGTGAAGCAACTTGTCACGACATTGTCTGTCTTCACAACAAACGACTTTCCCAACAAGTAGTGTCTCCAAGTTTGCAAACAATTTACCAATGCAATCATCTTCTTCTCATGAACGGGGTATCTCTGTTTGCGATCTTGGAGCTTTCTTCTCTCAAAGGAAGCCAAATGTCCCTCCTATGTTAAAACTCCTTCAATGGAAAAGTCTGATGCGTCCATATGCACTTCAAATGATTGCTTAAAGTCTAGCAACTTCAACACGAGAGCAGTGACTGTTATCACACACTTCGTAGTTTGGGCAAAGCCCAACTCAAACAACAAGTGTGCGACACAATTGGGGACACTTATCACTATCACCTCAATAGATATTCCCCTCGTTTTAGTGATGGACAAGTCCAATACAAGGGGGGCTTCCCGGGTGACCCTAGGGGGATTGTAAGGGAAAAATCCAAGAGCTAAAGGAACCACCCCTATAGGTCACGTTTAAAGGATCTTGAGGCTTGATGGAGAATGAATGCAAGTCAAGGAAAGGGCTTCCAATTTATAGTACCTACAAAATAGATGTTAGACAACTCAAAAGAAGACAATATATGACGAAATAAGCGCGAGACAAGAGGGAAATAAACAAGAAACCTTGTTGTCCCAAAATTGTAGCATATAACAATGATATATCAACAACAATAGAATTATAATAGCGGAAAATTAGACCATCAAAATTAGCATGCGATATTGGATAAGAAAGCTTGTAATTAGTAGACAATTTTCCAAGATTTTGATGTCAAAAGAGGGATGTAAAATAGTGTTATCAGAAAATAATTATGACAGCCCTATGGCTGTAGCAAACTTTTGCTACAACAACAAATTCTAACCACTAAAATCAACAAATAAACTATCCAAACGTTATCCCTTTAACAATAGATTGATTATCACAACTTACAAACAATTTTTAGCGGTAGAAAAATGGAGAAATTGTATGAGAAAGAGTGTTTTGTTGCAACCCTAATGGTTGTAGCTTAATGTTTATTACAACAAACTAACCACTTGACCAATCAAGATGCCCTTGAAGCATAAGAGAGTCTAAACAATGTAAAATTCAAATCCAACTTGAGCAATTTCCAAACCATCAATTTTCACGTTTACCAATGCAACAATTAACAATCTCCAATGCAAAGATTAGTGCCTTATTATTGGGTGAATGGAGTCTCTTCCTTGGAAGGAAAACTAAACAAAAGAAGAAGAGATTTTTATTGAGAGTTAAACCCTTATAAAACCCATCAACAATCCTTCCCAATCATATAGTGTGGAATCCAAGATGAACTAGGGTTTAATATTTCTCTAGGGGTGTAAACCCTTTTCCTTCCTAGAAAAAACAAACCCTAGCCAAGCCTTGCAACAGAGTGTAAATCCTCTTACTCCTTGTGGCAAGCCTTGCAGGTTTTCAATAGCAAAGTAGAATAGTCTTTGTTGGAGGGTGTAAACCCTTTTACTCCTCCTAGGGTTTAAGATATTTTTCTTGAATTTAAACAAGCAAGACAACAATAAATTGCAGAAATTACTCACCAAATCCAAAACATAGCATGCAAAAACCTTACTAACAAGAATCATCAATGATTTGCCAAAGAAACACCATCAAGAGAATTCACTAGCCTTTATTGTTCTAATAGACAAGAGTTGCATCCGTTTTTACAAGAAAAAGAGAGATAGCAAATTGTCCAAGAGGGCTGAAATTTCAGTCCAAGAGTAATACTATGAATTGATGAGTTATACCCAAGTGACAAATGACTTGCATCTATTTATAGAGGAAAACCCAAGTCATAGTTTGTCCACATTACAATTAAATCCATAATTTTAGGCTAAAACCAAAGTTACAATACTTAATTAGTAAATCATTTTGCCCTTTTTGCCCACATAGACTACAAAATGACCAAAAATAACAAAAAGATGGCAGATGAGCCCATAAAACTCTCCTCCAAGGTGGCATGTGTGAAGATAAGCCTCCAAAGGCTAAGACATCACGCTAGAATTGTGCCATGTCATCCCCCAATCAAGCAAGAGAGTGGGGCTTGTTATCCCCAATTTTCGGGGATAACTAAGGAGATGATGTCTCAAGGCCCTCAGGTTGCAAACATGGAATACCGAGAGACATATGATTGACAAAGTCCACTTGTACAGACAAAGACCCACTTCACCACCACAGATCCTAGATTCATCACAATGACATTCGCCACATCAAATTGCTTCTGAAAGACAATGGGTCTTGCTCCATGAGGTACAAGTCAGGTATTGTGGTAAGTATTACTTTAATAGTTGAGGCATTTGAGTATGTTGCATTTAAAGTTGTTTTTGATTATAGAATGTCTGCTTGGAAATTATGCTCTTTTCCTTGTTTCACTTTGGTGGTTGACATTGTGCCCTAGTAAGTGGTCACCCTTGGGGATGGGTTTGCTACTAGGTCTTCTTGACGAGTCATTGTGTTATTCCCGATCATACTTACCATTTTTTAGACTTCACCCCTTTTTGTTGCTGAAAAAAGATAAAAGCCAAACTAACCTTCCAAATGCTCGCCCAAAGAGGTCTTGAGAACAATGAAACGTTTCTCCTAAAAAATCAAATACTTGCAAGAAACAATTTCATATTATATAGACATCCCACTTGTTGAGGGATCTACGCAAGTGCATTGCAACCTTTGCTTTAACTCTATGTCACTCTGTGTACCTCTCCCTTCAAGTGACATTGTGGCACTGCCCCCCAAGCTTTATGTTACCCATTGGGAGTACCCATTTGTTCTCGACTTTAATAAATTAATGGAAAATATATGGGCTTGGAAAAATGATGCATTGAAAGCGAATGTGCAACACACCCTCTACAAAGGCACCCATAAAATAGACAATATGAACCCTTTTATGTCATGAACCCCATGCCCAAAAGTCTTACCCTATCCACTTCATCTTCTCTACATGAATTAGAGAGGGTCCACCTAGGAAACACTCCTCGACTTAAGGAACGACTTACCCAATAGGTCACCTTGTCAACCCTCCCATACTTAAACTTGACAAATTGCATAGGGTCTTTGAGCACTTGTTTAATTTGATGAGGAAGTTTTTGATGTGCATGCTTAGGTGGCTCTTGTATTAAATGTGATTTCACTTGCCATGATACATTTGATTTGAGACCCTTGGAGGGTGCACTCATCTGTCTTTGCAGGACCTTGTTTGATGGACGTTTTGAAGGAACAAGACCAACTTGGGACTTTATTGGGGCACGAAGCCCATAGGTTGGATGCCATGACCCTGACTATGGGGAAAGACAGAGGTTGGACATTTCCTTCAGAGGCAAGAGAGAAGAACTTGGAGCTAACACCTAACCCTTACAAGCCCAACGACTTTCCTTTGGAGGCCAAAACACTACACTTTTGGGCTTGACGTCTTGTTTGGGGCTAGGTTTTGTGATGGTGGTGACGCTTGATGAAAATTTTGCATGTTTGATTGGAGGAGGACACTTGGGATGAGGACACATGGCCTTTGGAGGCCTAGCGATCCCTTCAACAACCCAACAACTTCCATTAAGTGCCAAAACATCACCCTTCTAGGATGTGACATTATATTTCTAGGGTTTCTTAATGTGTAATTTCAAATTAAAGTTATAAAGGGGAAAAATTAAGGGGGATGACCCCCTTATTTTGTGGTTTACCCTAACTAAATGTGGACAAACACTTTTTAGAGGTTTTGTACAAATAAAGATCAAATTCATTTCATTTTTATCATAGCTCTCTCATTAGAGAAAACTACCGGGCATAAATTTGCGCCCTACTTGGGAATTTTGGATTATCTCTCTTGTGCAATATTTTTTGGATGCTTGTTATGGCATATTGCTGAGCTAAGGTTGTGCACACCTCTTGGAGACTTGTTCTTTTGCATGTGGAAGGAAATTGCTTGGTAAACTAGGGTTTTGTCCTTGCTATCTTGTGGAATTGGTAAGAGAATTTTTGCACTTGTTGGTATTTTCTTCTTGTTTCACTAGTATTCTTGTCTAAAAACCTTGAAGGAGTATAAGGGAATACAGCCTCCACCAAGGTCCATCTTATTTGCTAATAAGTCATTTTTGCAAGGTCACTAGGAGGACTAAAAGGGCTTACACCCTCCTAGACTTACCTCTGTTGGTTTTGCATGCTCTAGGGAGTAGAAGGGCCTACACCCCTAGAGATATTGTGGATCCAACCCTTATAGCCAAGACTCCATTTTCCTAATAGATTAAAGACACTAATATGAAAATTGCATTGGAGAAACAAAATAGTTGCATTGGATAACATGTTTTGTTGAGATATTTCAATTGCCTAAAGTGGAATCAATTTTACATGCCCTTAGCTTGCTTGAGACACTAGGGCATCTAGCTTATCCAAGTACAGCTTATCACTGCCATAACTTTATTCTATAGCCATTAAGGCCACAACAAATTCATTTACATTTATTTCTCTTAGTCACTATTAAACCGTCAGAAATTGCTAAGAAGCTGCCATAATAATCTACTAATCATTGTGCATCTTTTGGGTGGTATACTTGTAATTTTTGGTGGTTGAATCTTGCTGATGTAGAAATTATTTTCTACAGACATAAGGCTTCCATAATACTTTGCTGATAACTTCATCTAGCAACCCCTAATTCACTATCAAAGTTTATGCTTAAGTATTGGAAAGTTATCTACTGTTTTAGTACTTTATTGTCCAACAAATATTTGAAATTTTTGATGGTTAAGTCTTCAGTAACTAGCTCTTATTCTTGATGATATATATTCTTTTTTATTTATGCAATATAGGACAACAAGGTTCACTTCCTTGTGCACTTAATTTTTGGGCTTGTATCTCGATATTTTTTCTTGTTTCAGGAAGGTGTAACACTTTGGTGCAGGTACTCAAGTCTTTGGCAACCATTTACTGTCATCAAGACTAATTTCCAATTCCTCATACTTCTTCCATCATTGACCTAAGGGGTTCCTCTCAGCATCTCTTCATCTTGCGTCTCAATCCCCCTAGGGTCACCCAGGATTTCCCCCTTGAGGTAATTTCATCATCTCTAAAGCGAGGGGAGTACCTATCTAAGGTGATCGTGGGTAGGTATTCCCATATTATTTGTCTCACCTTTGTAGATTGGGTTGGGATTTTTCCAACCTACAATCTGTGCGATAACATTTTGGCGCCGTTGCCAGGGAGGATTTTGAATCCTCTTTCGTGCCCAACAACATCTTGGCAAGATTTGATCCCAAATCCTTTTCCCCTAGATTTCCTGGTGAATCCACTCGAGGGAAGTTCCCTTTCCCTTTCCTTCCTTGATGAGCTAAAGTTCATTTGGTGACTCCACCATCCCAAAATATTTCTTCCCGAAAGACCCTTCCCCCTGGAAGATTAAAACCTTCCAAAACTTACCGAAGAAACCCTCCTTTCCATTCCCCCCTTGTCAAGCAAATTTTTCATAGTAATTTCCCACTTGCACCAATAGATCGTTCTTGGGAAAATGATCTCTATAATCCCTTGAACATGGCAACCATCACTGGATATCCCAATGCCATGCCTAAAGAAATCAACAAATGGTTTCCAAAGTTTTCTGGAAACAATGTAATCATCGCAGAACAACATCTACATTTCGTTGGTTGAGACATGTAAAATAAAGGGTTGGAACATGAGGATGTTGCAATGAAGTTGCTAGCAACATCCCTCACTAAAGATTCCCAAAGGTGGTTTGATTGATTACCCGATAATCACCTCACCAGATATAGAGACTTTGCTAAGTTATTCAAAAGCAGGTGGTCATTGAAGAGAGATAGCAGAATGCTAATGAATCAGTTCAACCAGACAAGGTAAAAGGAGAACGCGACACTGAGTGAGTTTGAGATTAGATTTGATAAGCTACATAGCCAAATCCCCCAGGTTTTGCGCCCTACCGCAACAATTGTCTGTCTTCTCTATGTCAATGCCTTTGAAGGGAAGTTTAGTTTCATCCTAAGGGACAAGAAACCCCGTACTTTGACAGAAGCCAAAGAGTACAATGCATACATTGAGGAGAATACTATGTGCCCCAAGTTCGATCCTTATTAGTATCCTCGTGCCAAAGCAGAACCAAAAGCAAAAAAAACTACAAACAATGCATCGGATCCAATTGCTCTCATAGCTCAAAATCTTGATCAGATGAATACTCAGTTTTTCCAGACTCAAAATCAGGTTATGAGCCAATTGAAAAATTTGGAAAGGAATTAGTCTGCTCCAAGGCACCCATTCGTTAGGAAATAACTCATAGGTTGGAAGGAAAAACCTCAACAAGAGGAAAAGGCTCCTGACACACTGAACCCTGTTGGGATGGTGAACTTGGAGGAACTACCATGTTGTTCTCCCTACCAAGAACCTCATCTGGAGGAAGAATGTCCAAGATGAGAAGAAGCCTTTCCTGATAGTATAAACTTCATAAATACAATATTTTCCTTTCAAGATGATGGTGATGACGACTCCACAGATAATACATAGGAATAGCTTGATGAAGCTAAAAAAAGGGTAGATAGAGAAGGCCGACTCATAGCGCTTAATCAATTGATTGAAGACCAGAGGAAATAATTAAAGAAGAGTTAGATCCTGACTTATGAAAGAAGGAATAAAATTGCTATCTTACCTCCACAAACTTCAAAGAAGCAAACCTCATCTCAACCAACAAAGAAAGCTTCAGTTCAGCCAAATCAAACCGCCCCCCAACCAACAAAGAAGGTGGTCCTACCACCCCCACCTCCAGTTTGATAATTGCTTCCAAAACCAACTCAGGTAGAAGAGATTCAATTGAATATAGATGTCCCGACCATGGTTGGAAAAATAAACTTGACGATCCTAGTGACATAAATGTGAAAAATCCCTTCTGTAAGAAGAGAAGTATTGAAGTTGCTAAAAGTGCCAGCTGAGGCAGAGGATCCTCCGATAATATTAAACACCATGTACCTTGGATGGAAAAACGATCCAAACACTCCCTTCTACCTTTCTTTGGGGATGGATAATCTCATTTTGCAAAATTGCATGCTAGATTCTGGGGCCTCAACAAATGTGATGTCTTTAAAAGTTATGAACCAGCTTGGCCTCAAGACGAATAGACCCTATGTAAATGTTTGTGGTATCAATTCCAATAAGGTCGAGGTTTATGGTCTCATAGAAGATGTAGATTTCTATTTGGTGGATTTTCCTCACATTAGCATCCTCCTGAACATAGTGGTGATCGATGTTCCAGACGCTTGAGGCATGCTATTATCAAGGAGTTGGGCCACCACTCTTGGAGGTTTCCTTAGCATGGATCTCACTCATGCTTATATCCCCATGGAGGATGGTACCTTTGAATTCATCTACAACCGACGAGCAAACAAGAAACATCTGATAGAGTGGGATTACCCTAACTACATCAATGAGAATGATTTTGGTGAAGGTCCGCTACCCATTGAGTATGATCCTCATGATTTACCTTTCATGGATGATGATTTCATAAATACACTACTTCCAAGGACCCATGAATATAAGGAGAAGTTAGCAAAATTTCAAGGGAAGGAACCAAGGTCCATCAAGATATTGAAGAAAGAAAAAGATAAAGGGGACAAAGAATGTGAGAAGGCTATTAAATATGCAGTTAACAAAGAGCCACCTTCGTACCCCTACATCGAGAATATACCTTACATTTACTGTAGTGAAGGAAGTTTTGAATTCATGTGGGATAAGAGGAAGGACAAGCCAAAATATGATAAGAAGAATAAAAACTCTTGGCTTGGCCCTTACATCACCAAATAAAAGTTTGAGAAAGAGAAGTACTACTTGTCAGCCATGGACGAGAGAAATATGCCATTACCAATGGATGGGTCTCTTCTCCAACCCTATATTCAAGGTACTTGAATTCTTCAGGGCCCATGCCCTAGGTAAGTAGGTAGGTCATCTTGCTTTCTTGCATTTGCATCTTGATTTCTCATGGTAGCTTAGCTTCATTTCTTTTCTAATTTTCTTTTTGCTCTACTTGCATTATTGATTTACATGTTTTACTTTCATCATATTATATGAAAAAATGCAAATTTTTCTTTTTCTAGATTAGTTGTCATTTTTGGATTTTCGATTTTGGATTATCTACGAAAAGGGTAAGTGAGCCACCCTAGATTTCACAGTTTGATGTTTTAGTGTAGGAACATGTTTAACCAGGAGATGTTGAGGTTCTCATGCACTCTATGACAAGTACATGTCCCAAACTAGGAGCCATATGTTATCCCAAATTTATGTGGATAACTAAGGAGATGATGTCTCGAGTCCCTTATGTTGCAGACATAGAATACCGAGAGACATATGACTGACAACGTCCACTTGCATAGATAGAGACACAATTCACCACCACCAATCTTGAATTCATCGCAATGGCATTCACCACATCAACTTGCTTTTGGAAGACAATGGGGCTTGATCCATGAGGTACAAGTTAGGTATTGTGGTAAGTATCACTTTAATACTTGAGGCAATTGAGTATGTTGCATTTAAATCTGCTTTTGATTATAGAACGTCTGCTTGGAAATTATGCTCTTTCCCCTGTTTCACTTTGGTGGTTGACATTGTGCCCTAGTAAGTGGTCACCCTTGGGGATGGGTTTTCTACTAGGAGGTCTCATTGATGAGTCATTGCGCCATTCCCGATCATACTTATCATTTTTCACACTTCACCCCTTTTTGTCTCCTTATATTTTGGTATTTTTGGGTGTACTGACCCAAGAAGGGATTGTACCTCTTTTCATGGGAAGAAGGCGCTCAAGGCCCAGAGGGAATGTAGTTGGAAAAAGATAAAATCCAAACTGACCTTCCGGATGCTCGCCCAAAGAGGTGTTGATAATGATGAAATGTTTCTCCTAAAAAGTCAAAGACTTGCAAGAAACAATTTCATATTATATACACGTCCCACTTGTTGAGGGATCTACACAAGTGCGTTACAACCTTTGCTTTACCCCTATGGCACTCTGTGTACCTCTCCCTTCAAGTGACATTGTGGTATTGCCTCCCAATATTTATGTTACCCATTGGGAGTATCCAATTTTTCTGTACTTTAATAAATTAATGGAAAATAAATGAGCTTGGAAAAATGATGCATTGAAAACGAAGGTGCAACACACTCTCTACAAATGCACCCATAAAAGAGACAATACAAACCCTTATATGTCATGAACCCCATGCCCAAAAGTATTACCCCATCCACTTCATATTCTCCACATGAATTAGAGAGGGTCCACCTAGGAAAGACTCCTTGACTTAAGGAATGACTTACCCGATAGGTCACCTTGTCAACCCTCCCATACATAAACTTGGAAAATTGCATAGGGTCTTTGAGCACTTGTTTAATTTGATGAGGAAATTTTTGATGTGCATGCTAAGGTGTCTCTTGTATTAAATGTGATTTCACTTGCCATGATACATTTGAATTAAGACCCTTGGAGGGAGCACTCATCTGTCTTTGCAGGACCTTATCTGATGGACGTTTTAGAGGAACAAGTCCAGCTTGGGCCTTCATTGGGGTAGGAATCCCATAGGTTGGATGCTATGACCCTGACTATGGGTCAATATAGAGGTTGGACGTTTCCTTTGAAGGAAAGAGAGAAGACCTTGGCGCTGACACCTATCCCTTACAAGCCCAACGACTTGCTTTTGGAGGCCAAAACACTACACTTTTGGGATTAACGTCTTGTTTGGGGCTAGGGTTTGTGATGGTGGTGATGATTTTTGAGGATTTGGCATGTTTGATTGGAGGAGGAAACTTGGGATGAGGACACATGGCCTTTGGAGACCTAGAAATCCATTCAACAACCCAACGACTTCCATAAAGTGCCAAAACGTCACCCTTCTAGACTGTGACGTTATATTTCTAGGGTTTCTTAATGTGTAATTTCAAATTAAAGTTGTAAAGGGGAAAAATTAACGGGGACAACCCCCTTTTTTGTGGTTTACCCTCAATAAATGTGGACAAACACTTTTTAGAGGTTTTGTATAAATAAGCATCAAATTCATTTCATTTTTATCATATCTCTCTCATTAGAGAAGACAACTTGGATGAAATTTACGCCCTAATTGGGCATTTTGGATTATCTCTCTCTTGTGCAACATTTCTTGGATGCTTTTTATTGTATATTGTGGAGCTAAGGTGGTGTGCACCTCTTGGAGACTTGTTCTTTTGCATGTGGAAGGAAATTGCTTGGTAAACTAGGGTTTTTTCCTTGCTATGTTGTAGAATTGGTAAGAGAATTTCTGTGCTTGTTGGTATTTTCTTCTTGTTTCACTAGTATTATTGTCTAAAACCCTTGGAGGATTGTAAGAGAATACACCCTCCACCAAGGTCCATCTTATTTTCTATTGATAAGTCATTTTTGCAAGGTCACCAAGAGGAGTAAAAGGGCTTACACCCTCCTAGAATTAGCTTTGTTGGTTTTGCATGATCTAGGGAGTAGAAGGGCCTACACCCCTAGAGATATTGTGGACCCAACCCTTATAACCAAGACTCCATTTTCCCAATATATTAAATGCACTAATATGAAAATTTCATTGGAGAAACAAAATAGTTGCATTGGATAACGTGTTTTGTTAAGATATTTCAATTGTCTAAAGTGGAATCAATTTTACATGCTTTTAGCTTGCTTGAGCCACTAGGGCATATAGCTTAGCCAAGTACATATTATTACTGTTATAACTTTATGCTACAACCATTAGGGACGAAACAAAATTATTTAAATTTTTTTCTCTTACTCACTATTTAACTGTCAGAAATTGCTATGAAGCTGCCATAATAATCTACTAATCATTGTGCATCTTTTGGGTGGTCTACTTGTAATTTTTGGTGGTTGAATATTGCTGCTGTAGAAATTTTTTGATACAACTATAAGGATGCCATAATACTTTTTTTTTAACTTCATCTAGCATCCCTAATTCAATGCCAAATTTTATGCTTAAGTATTGGAAAGTTATCTATTGTTTTAGTACTTTATTGTCCAATAACTATTTGATATTTTTGGTTGTTAAGTCCACGGTAAATATCTCTTATTCTGTCTGATATATATTCTTGTTCACTACTGCAATATATGACAACAAGCTTCACTTGCTTGTCCACTTAAGTTTTGGGCTTGTATCTCGATTGTTTGTCTTGTTTCGGGCAGGTGTAACAGTTTGGTGCATGTACTCAAGTTTTTGGAAACCATTTACCATCATCAAGACTCTTTTCCAAGCCCTCATACTTCTTCCATAATTTACCTAAGGGGTTCCTCTCAACATCTCTTCATCCTACGTCTCAATCCCCCTAGGGTCATCCGGGATTCCCCCCTTGAGGTGATTTCATCATCTCTAAAGTGTGGGGAGTACCTATCTAAGGTGACAATGGGTATGCATTCCCATAGTTGTCTCACCTTTGTAGATTGATTTGAGATTTTCCCAACCTACAATCCATGCGATAACAGGGCTTCAAACACACAACACCACCAAGTGCACTAACATGGAAAAAATTCCCCTTATAATTGTGATGTCATGCTCCAAAAGAGGGACATTTAGGGCATAGAAGGGTGACATCATCTGCCCTTCATGCTTTCGGGCCTTCTCCAAGTGCTAGAGACATCTCCCAAGGTGCAACGTTCATCATCCTAGTCCTTCAATGAGTGGGGCACAACATCCATCCAGTGGGATTTCAAGCCCCTATGAAGGTCCAAGTTGCTTAGTACCTCCATTAAAAACTTTCACTGAGAAAGGTCTTGTAGAGACAAGAAAATATGCCCTCCAAGGGTCCACAAGTCATATGAATCATGCCAAGTAAGCCACATTTAATAAAACAACCACTCAAACAAGTGCATTAATTCCCCCCTTTTCAAATTAAACAAATGCTCAAATACCTTATAAACTTTTCCAAATTTAGATATGGGATGGGTGTCATGGTGCACTACTGGGTACGCCAATCCCAAAGTCAAGGAATATTTCCCAAGAAGACCCTCTATAGGCCATGAAATGAGTATGAGGTGGACTGGGGTAGTACTTTTGGGAATGGGGTTCTTGGCATATCAAGGGCTCATATTGTCTCATTTATGGGTGCCTCTGTGGAGGGTGTGCTGCATCCCTTCATTGGCAATGAAACATTTTTCCAAGCCCTTTATTTTCCTTTCATTTTTCATGGTCCAAACACTAAGTGCTATATGAAATGGAAAGTAAAATAGCACCATGATGCCAGTTGAAGTTAGAACACATTGAGTGCCATATGCATTCGAAATTAAAGGACACCACAATGCATTCCTCCATCAAGCAAGACATTTTCATTTATTTTGTTTTTAAAGGTCCTTTGTTTTTTGTGGAGAAGCATTTCATTACTCTTAGGACCCTAGGGAGAACATCTAGAGGGATAGGTTATGGATTTTGACTTTTACATTGCTAGCTACAACACCTTTGGGCCTTCGATGCCTTCTTCCCATGAAATGAGGTACAAGCCTTTCTTGGGGTCAATGAACCCAAAAACCCAAAAGATGAGGAAACATAGGGGAATAAGTGTGGAAAGTGGTAAGTATGAGTGGGAATGGTACAATTGTCCTTCAAGGAGGTCCTGTAGTAGCACCCTTTTCCCGAGGGTGACTCACTTACTAGGAAACCATGTCAACCACTAAGGTGAAATAAGGAAAAAGGTATAATTTCTAAGAAAACGTTCGATAATCAAGAAAGGACCCTTTGAAACATACTCAAATGATTCAATTAATAAAGTGACACTTACCATGAGATTAGACTAGTTACCTCATGAAGCAAGACCTGTTGTGCTCTATGGACCACACTGGTGTGGTGGATGCTGCTATGCTACTGACGATGAAGGGTGATGTTGTTGATTTTTCAATAAGATAGGTTAAGCATGTAGTTCATTTCAATTTTCATTTGTCTTAACCATAAACAAGAATGTTGCAACAACCAACATCACAAGAAGAAACACCATGCACAAGAACACAAGAAGTATCCTGAGAAACCCTTCTCAACAAGGGAAGAAAATCCAGCCAAATCCTTTGCTATATTCTTCAAGAGAAATACCTTCACCACCAAGAAAGAACTAGCACACAAGAGGGTGCTCAAACCCTAGAAGAATAGCGCCCAAGAGAGGTGTGCACTTTTCCCAAGTAAATGTACTTGCTGAAATTTCCAAACTCACATGGAAGATATGATTCCACAATGGGGAATCTTCCTTTACTTATATTAGACTTGTCCTATCAACGAAAGTGTCTATTGGCGCAACAGGGCCGACCTCTCTAAGTCATATAATAATAATAATAATAATTATTATAATTAATATTAACTATATTAATTATCTTTTACATTTATTATTAATCACATTAAGGTGGGGCCGACCAGTACCCTTTACATAACAATTAGGGTTACAAGCAGGTCTGATTCTTGAACAATATATAGCAAATGATATGATACACCCACTAGTGCTCATCCATAGGGATGTCATAACTCTGGTTCACTACATTACACAAAAGAACCAAATCTTCAAACGTTCACCTGTGCTTGTCCACAAGCACATCCACTCTACAGATCTTCTTTCCCACTGCCTCACATAGGAGAATTATCTGGAGTCTTCTCATCAAATTTGTTGCTCAGAGGAGGCTAATACATCATATTCATTTCTGTTCACATGACGATGCACCCAACACTTTGGGATTTCACACGTTCACCTTGTGCTCAACCACAGGCACGTCAAACTCAACAAATCACCTTTCCCACTGGATAATCATCTGGACTTCTTCTCAACTCTTTGAATGGAGGAGGTCATCTCTACGTTCCTAGATCTGTCTCAGGCAGGAACCGCGTACCCTTCTTAGGGGATTTCTCTCAGATTTGTAAGCTGAGAGAAAGACTCATATAGCTGCAATGATCCACATCTCACACTTTTGTAACCTGGAGAATGTATCACATAGATGCATTCATCAACACTCCCTCTCAGCTAGGGAGGCATTCTTCATCATGCCAAGTCTCACACGGATGTACTCTGCATTTTGTTTTGGCTGGAGTCATCAATACTCCCTCTCAACTAGGAAGGCATTTTTCACCAAGTTAGTCTAGTGCAGATGTCTGTAATCTTCTCATGTGTAGGAAGGTACTGCATGTGTACGATTTTCCTCTGCATCATATCTCTGTCATAAGGATATTTCATCTCATCGTGTTTCGATCCATCAGGAAACACTTGGTTCTCAAGGATATTTACACACGACTCTTGGTTATCATCATAGGATCCATCTCATGGTCAAGTAAGTTTGTCAAAAGCTTGTGAAGCCATACTGCTTTGCATACTCAATGGAACATACTCTGTTTTTGTGGTATTCAAGGCCACAAATATTTTCGTTTCCTGCTGCATTAGGAAACCATGGAAACCTTCACGGTAGAACATCAAACGAATGTGCTCTTCTGGTCCACTGTACTTTCTGCTCAATCTGAATCGACATATCCTGCAAACTCAAGTTCACACTGAAGGCATATCTGCCTCGTATATATCTCAATACATGTTTTGTTGTTGTCTAGTGAGTCTTTCTCGGTTGACTCATGAAATGACTAAGCACATTCACTGCATGGCATGAATCAAGTCTGTGTTGATGTTTGGACAACATCGGGAAGACATGCTCTAAATATAATAATTAATAATATAATTATTATTGATTATTAAATATAGTATATAATAAGTAAATGATAATAATAAGTAGTTATTGATTATTCAAGGGACACATCCTTTCATTGATGGTCACCTTATGTTCCCTATATATGGAACACTCATTATGGTAATAATATATCGAACATCTCTCATATCTCATATGGAAGAAAAACCAACATGGTATCAGAGCGGGACTGGGCCTCACTCCCTCATAGGAGGGCCCAGGTAAATGGAAGAAAAACAACATGGTATCATTCACATGTTTCAAGCATTCACATGTCTCAAACACCTGATATTGTGAAGATTCAGAGATCACGATCATGCGAGGCTAAAGATCTCTTTCATCCAGTGAGGGATTGCATGACAACAAGGAATTCAGATGCATTGGCTTTGACCATGATAGGGTTTGAGATATGGACTACCCTAACTGGCCGAGCTGTCATTGATATTTTAGAATTGAAGGATCATGTTGTCGAACTTATCCGTTTAGAATTAACCTTCTCTGCCATTATCCATTACGTTTGAATTTGGGAAATAATTTCTAACAATTCGGCGTAGCCTGTTATTTGACAGGATCTGACAAAACTCACGACTATTTTCGCATAATATATCCAGAACGCTCAATTATTCTAGATGCAAATTCGTCGAATAGAAACATAGAAATTTCTAGAAGCAGTTTTTAGGGATCTAGATGACAACTGCAGAATGAAACTTGTTGATAACTTGTGCTGATGTGAGAATAAGGGAGAGTGATATATGAAATCAAAGCGCCCAAATTGAAGAGCCAGCGATTAGATTAGAGACAAGTGAGATGTAGTTCGTGTGGTTCAAGGGGACGCACTCTCATTTGAAGAAAATGTCTGAGGGTTTCAAGGTTGTTTGTTGCGTTGGCTACTGGAAATCACTGGGCCAGTCGAGCCTAAGTAGAAACTCTGCCAACTTGGCGATGGGGAGGATGATTCTAGCTGGCTACATTGCAGTTTCAGACGATGAAAAGGAGATCAAGCGGCTTGGACGCAGATACATTGTCGTGGCATTGAGAGGCACTGCTACATATGGGGAATGGCTTGCTAATTTAACTGATATATTGACCCATGCGCGGTTAAATCCATTGAATCCACGTGGGAACGTGAAAGTGGAGATGCGGTTTCTTCGATTCTATACTTCTCGAGATTCGGCTTGCAGGTTCAACAATGGAAGCGCAAGAGAGCAACTATTGGCTGAGATTGCAAGCCTCCGCTAGTTCTACATGCCGAGTTGGAAGAAGCTACCAGGTTCTTGAAGTTTGTGATGTTGGCATGGGTCTGTAGGTAGCAAGTTCATCTTCAATGGAGAAGAAAGAGTGGTAACAAGCATGAATGTCTATGATTTATTGCAGCTGGATCACCACTATTGTTATATGGCACCAAAAAATGTATCAAGTGGAAATCTCACTGTGAGATCAGGTTGCGTAAAATATGCTACCAATGGTGAACGAGATCAACATTATGATTACAACACTCTTGTGAACTAAGTGGAGGTCACCACAGTTTAGGTGGTTCCATTAGTCAAAGCAGGATTGCTAGCCCATGTGACAACATGACTGGAAGAATCACACCTTGGAGGATAACAATGACATCTACTGAAGAGTCCCACGAATACTGAATATGTGGGAGGCATGTAAAGGCATTGTGCACTTGAGATGGATATACGACATTGCTCGGATGAGGTGCTCGTGACATTGTTGTTTTTGCCTAGAGCTGCAAATTTGATACACATTTGATAACCTTCAGGATTTGATCGAAATTGGTGAGAATGGTCAAATGAGGGAACCAAGACATTGGTTTCAAGAGGAAACTTCGATGTGTCTTGGGGGACATTGGTTCCATGAGGGAACCTCGATGTGTCCTAGAGATGTTTGAGACAACATCATGAGACATTATCCCTGGAGGGTCCTGTATGGACTAGTAGGAGTAAATGTGGACTTCATCTTGACATGCCTCAAATGGCCAGATGAAGGAACGCAGACATTGGTTTCATGAGGCAATCTCGATATGTCTTGGGGGACATTGGTTCCATGAGAGAACCTTGATATGTCTTGTGAGACATTGAGTCCATGAGGGAACCTTGATATGTATTTGACATTCTTTTCATGAGGAAACCTTTATATGTAAAATAAGGTTCAAGATTACATTCCCTTTCAAGACAGTTGAGCCAATTGATCCCATTGATCCTGTAGCTCCACTTAATGTTTCCAGAGATATTGCAGTAGGTCGGAAGATACTTGCATAGGCTCGTCAGACTCTAGAGGAGGCAGAAGGACATGTAACTCCTTTTGGTACCTTTCGAGAGAGTAACATACCTCAGATATATTCATGCTATGCTACAAATATGAGCCACATCATTGATTTTGAGCCTTCATGTTATGAGGAGGCATTTAGTATGGAAAGATGCCATGATGGAGGAGTATCAGTCCATCATGAAGAATGATGTGTGGAATATTGTTCCAAGACCTGAAAGGAGGTCTGTAGTGACTTCCAAATGGATCTATAAGATCAAACATATAGCCGCCAAAAGCATCAAGAAGTACAAAGAAAGACTTGTTTCTAGAGGATTCTCTTGACAGGTGGAGGGAATAGATTATGAGGAGACATTTGCTCCTATTGCTCGATACACTTCTATCTGGATGATTATTTCCCCTGTAGCATCCATGGGTTAGAGAATACATCAGATGGATCTAAAGACAACCTTTCTCAATGGAAAGATTAAGGAAGAAGTATACATCGAGCAACCAGATGCTTTCGTGATACATGAGAAGGAGTTTCATGTGTGCAGGTTGAAGATGGCCTTGTATGGAATTAAACAACCACCTCGAGCTTGGTATGCAAAGATCGATGGACACTTGGGCTTCAACAAGTGTTTTCGATCCCAGCCTGTACTACAATATTGTTAATAGTAAGTCCCTGATTCTGTTCCTCTATATTGATGATTTATTCCTCACCAGTACAGAGAGCCTTATTATTGAATGTAAGTATGTGTTGGCCTCTGAGTTTGAGATGAAGGACCTTGGTATGATGCACTACTTCTTGGGACTAGAGGTGTGGTAGAGAACTGATGAGATCTTCCTGAGTAAGGGGAAGTACACAGTTGAGATATTTAAGAAGTTTGAGATACTGAACTTGAAGCCCGTGACTACACCAATGATGACAAATATGAAGAAACTAAGTGTGTCTTCTTCCGATTATGACGAAATTGATCTGACTCTGTATAGACATCTGGTTGGATAATTGATGTATCTGGTTAAACACCAGAACAAATATTTTCTATGCAGTGAGTGCACTTAGCCAGTTTATAAGTTAGCTGAGATAGACACAGTAGATTGTTGTGAAACATGTGTTGAGATACTTGCAAGGCATAGTTCGACATGGTCTAAGATATACTTCCAGTATTGATATGATATGGCAGGAATATATTGACTTTGATTAGGCAGGGAGCACAGTGGATAGAAAGGGCACCTTCAGGTGTTGCTTCACTTTGGGATCTTTCATGGTTTCCTGGTGTAGCAGGAAATGAAATTATGTGGCGTTGAGCACAACAAAAGCATAATACATTGCATTAAGTATGATAGTCCGTGAAGCAGTGTGGATTCACAAGCTACTTGCAGATCTATCCAAACATGTGCTGGATTCCACCATTATTCATTATGGTAACCAAAGTTGTGTGAAGATCTCTGATAATCTAATGTTTCATGACAAATCGAACCACATTGAGATCAAGTACCATTTCATCTGAGACATGATTCAAAGGAAGGAAGTATTGGTGCAGTACCTTCCTACAGATGAATAGGTTGCTAATGTTCTTACCAAACTAGGATGAAGTTTAAGTACTTCTGTGATAGACTTTGCGTGGCAGAGAATGCCTCCCTCGCTAAGATGGAGTGTTGATGTTTGTAGCTTCTTGAGACATTCTCCAGATCATACTCCTATGTGACTGAGTTGATTTGATTTGTGATGACACTTATCCGAGAAGGGATAAGTGGGGCACCTATCCGAGAAGGGATAAGTGCGGTTGGGCTTATAACCCAACATCCCATGTGGAGAGCACATGAGGACATGTCAAGGGAGTTGACCCTTGATGTCATACACTATGGGATTTGACCCTAGTGTTTCTAGAGGGTGTAGCCTCTAGAAGTCCACATGCAGTGCCATGTGTGGCAAACTTTCTCTAGATCGTACTCCTCTATGAATTGAGTTGAGTTGATCTGTGAGAACACTTATCCTAGAAGGGATAAGTGGAACACTTATTTGAGAAGGAATAAGTGCAGTTGGGCTTATAACCCAACGTCGCATGTGGAGATCACATGAGGACATGTCAAGGGAGTTGACCTTTGACGCCATACACTACAGGAGTTGACCCTAGTGTTTCTAGAGGGTGTAGCCTCTACAAGTCCACATGAGTGCCATGTGTGACAAAATTTCTCCAGATCGTACTCCTCTGTGAATTGAGTTGAGTTGATCTATGAGGACACTTATTCGAGAAGGAATAAGTGCATTTGGTCTTATATCCCATCGTCCCATGTTCAAAGAAAATGAGGACATGTCAAGGGAGTTTACCCTTGATGTCTCACACTACGGGGAGTTGACCCTAAGTGTTCCAAGAGGGAGTAGCCTCTAGAAGTCCATCTGGGAGTGCCATGTGTGACAAATATTTTACTACTATGGTGGTTTTGTACCACTGGCGGAGACTGCATGTCTCTAGACAATAGTTGTGTACTACTATGGAAATATACCTCCCTAGCTAAGAGGGTGTGTTGATGTTTCAACATCAGACATAACTTCTCCTACATTAGACTACAGACCAAGGGAGATAGGATACATTTATCACAAAGGTGCACTTGTGATAAATGGGCCCAGACGTAGTCCTTCCTTGATCATGACAAGGAATAATATGGACTTGAGGTGCTTGAAGTGCTTTCCACGTGTCAGTTAGCATCAAGTCGACATTCACTTATAGGTGTGTGCTTGTGGTGAAAGATCCTGGTGTGGTCTTTGTCCTAGTCATGGTGATTTGACAAGGAATGCTAAAGAATCAAGATGCTATATGCTATTACATGCGGACCCAAAGTGAGCCTAATCTTAGAGAGAGTTAATTGGCTCAGAGGGAGAATCGCAGAAGGAGTTTCTCCTCGGTTCAGGTGGGAGAGAGATGTCTCCCAAGTCTGACATACAAGTGTCATGAGTCTAAGGTGAAGTTTATATACTTCAAAGACAAGAGTGACATGTTTCAGAATGTCTCCCTCGTTGAGAGGGAGTGTTGATGTTTAGACAACATCGAGAAGACATTCTAAAGATAATAATTAATAATATAATTATTATTGATTATTAAATATAGTATATAATAAGTAAATGATAATAATAAGTAGTTATTGATTATTCAAGGGACACATCCTTTCATGGATGGTCACTTTATGTTCCCTATATATGGAACACTCATTATGGTAATAATATATCGAATATCTCTCATATCTCATATGGAAGAAAAACCAACAGTCGAGTGTTAACCAGATACATCAATGATCCAATTAGCTATGGATCAGCCTCGTCTGAATCATCATCAATCTTCTTCTTTAAATCCATCACAGTGGATTTTGCATTCTGTCATACTTGAACTTCTTTAATATTTTTACTGTATATTTTCCTTGACTTAGGAAAATATCATTGGTCCTCTTTCATAATTCTTGTCCTAAGAAGTAGTTCATCATACTCAAATTCTTTATCTCAAATTTAGAAGTCAAGGATTACTTGTATCCAACAACAAGGTTTTCTGAATAAGTCATCAAAATCAGGCTCTCGTCACCAACACTGTAATGATATAGGTTTGGATCAACACTCTTGCTGAAATCCAAACTCATCAAGAATTTATCTATCTGATATAGTTTCCAACTCATGGATGGTAGTACGGATGGAGGTGGATCGGTTTTACTGGATCAAGTGTCTCATCATAGAAAACTTCTTATTGTTTGTGAGAAACCTCTAGATATAGATCTCGTTTTTTTATTTCTCGACACTTCCATCAACTGCATGCTTGATCTTATAGATCTACTTTGAAATTACCAAAGACTTCCCTTATGGTCCCTGAATAATATCTTATGCATCATTCTTTAAGATATATTGGTATTATTTTGTTATGACATCTTTCCATACCTGTTCTTCTATTTCTTCTCTAAGACAAGGAGGCTCAACATCAATGAAGTGGCTCATGACTGAAGGATAGCTCGAAAATATATTTTTCTTTCTCGGGATGTGCCTTGAGAGGCTTGTATGTTTCTCTGCCTCTTGCAAAGTGAGTCTAGGTAGGCCTTTTATGCCCTACTGCAATATATCTGAACATATCAACTAGAGAAACCGGATCAACTGGAATAATGTCTGTCTCCCTCTGAACTGCTGAAGGGGGAGAAGGCATTGTCTCAATGTCAATCTCTGTCTAAGATTCTCTGGATCTTTGAAAAACTATTTCTTCTTCAAGAACAACATCTTTGCTTGTCTCAATCTGTCTCTGACCAAGGATGTCAATCTGGAATGTCTTTGAAGATTCACTGTATCCTTTCTTTCTAAAGGATCTAGCTTGTACTTCTTCTCTTTGGGTACATGAAAATACACTAGGCACCCAAATAACCTGAAGTGTTCAATCTCAGGCTTCATTTAGGTGAATAATTCTTCAGGAGTTATGTTTTTCAAAGTCTAGTGAAGACTCTTGTTCTGAACATATACTGTGTCATGCATGCTTCTACTCATGGAATCCTAGAAAGATTTTGATCATGCATTATTGCATTGGTTGTATCAATGATGGTTCTATTCTTCCTCTTTATCAAATAGTTTTGACTCCCTCTAAAGGATAAGCATCTTCTTTTGTTCTTAACCTGTTTGGAACAAGAAAACAAGAGGAACCAAACCAAGAATATCTCCTAAAGGAGAATGATGAGTACATCTCTAGAATCAAAACAATTTAAGGATTGTTGTCTCATTTATAACACCTACTTGTAATGTAGTAAACTTTAGAAATATAGGTTAGAGGAATGGCGATTTCAACAATCAAACCTAGGGTATTCACTTCCAATGTGTTGTTCCTCTGAATGCATTGAGATCCCTCTGGATCCATGAATTTAGAAAAGGTTCCTTCCTTCTTCAATTACCCTTATGACAATGATACAAATAATATATATACAAATGCATACATGAGGGTGCTAATATGATTTCTCCAATGGCACCTGGATGATCTCTGTCCTCTGACATCTTCATGAAGAAGGTAGTCATAGTGTCACCCTTTTGTATTACCCACAATAATCCTTCCTCCGAAGTCTTGTCTTCCAGGAACTTGAAGTTGCTTGATCCATCAAGCTTATCTTCCATCATAGTTCTTGTTCATCATAATTTTGGATTCTTCACAAACCCTTGCCAACTAGGATAGAAAACCTAATGACTAGGCTAGGCTAGAAATTTTAGGTTTTATTGGACTTATGACTGTCAACAATAAGCCTTTTAAATATAGGACACTGGTGAGCTGAAGAGCTCCTTCAATGAGTTTGTAGAAACCCTAATTTTGAAATTTCTGCAGAATTTAACGAAACTCTAGAAACCCTAGGGACAAAAAGTCAAAATGCTTGAAATGAAATATGAAGCTTGCTGGAGGTGCATTGAAGGCGACCGTACACTCCTATGCACTTTTTAGCCCCAACATCCAAGTGGCAAGTGATGAAACTCCTCAAAGAGGTAGGCTGTACAAAATTTCTAGAAACCCTAGGAGGGCCGTACGGTTTTGCAGAAGAGAGAGAGAGGAGACTTGGTAGATGCTTGTGCAATGTGTTCTTTCAAGACCTATGCTCTGATACCATGTTTATTTTTCAATAATATAGGTTAATCATGTAGTTCATTTCAATTTTCATTTGTCTTAACCATAAACAAGAATGTTGTAGCAACCAATATCACAATAAGAAACACTATGCACAAGAACACAAGAAGTATCCTGGGAAACCCTTCTCAACAAGGGAAGAAAACCCATCCAAATCCTTTGCTATATTCTTCAAGAGAAATACCTTCACCACCAAGAAATACCGAGCACACAAGAGGGTGTTCAAACCCTAGAAGACTAGCTCCCAAGAGAGGTGCACACTTTTCACAAATAAATGTACTTGCTGAAATTTCCAAACTCACATGGAAGATATGATTCCACAATGGGGAATATTCCTTTACTTATATTAGACTTGTCCTAATATCAACATAAGTGTCTATTGGCTTAACATGGATGACCTTTCTAAGTCATATAATAATAATAATTATTATTATTATAATTGATATTAACCATATTAATTATCTTTTACATTTATTATTAATCACATTAAGGTGGGGCCGACCTGTACCCTTTAGATAACAATTAGGGTTACATGCAAGTTTGACTCTTGAAAAATAAATAGCAAAGGATCCGATACACCCACTAGTGCTCATCCACTAGGGGAACATCGATAGGGATGCCATAAATCTGGTTCACTGCATTACACAGAAGAACCAGATCTTCACACAATCACCTGTGCTCATCCACATGCACATCCACTCTACAGATCTTCTTTCCCATTGCCTCACACAAGAGAATCATATGGAGTCTTCTTGTCAACTCTACTACTCAGAGGAGGCTAATACATCATCTTAATTTCTGTTCACATGACGATGCACCCAACACTTTGGGATTTCACACGTTCACCTTGTGCTTAGCCACATGCACGTCTAACTCAATAGATCATCTTTCCCACTGGATAATCATTTGGAGTTCTTCTCAAATCTCTAAATGGAGGAGGTCATCTCTACATTCCTAGTTCTGTCTCAGGCAGGAACTGCTTACCCATCTTAGGGGCTTTCTCTCAGGTTTGTAAGCTGAGAGAAAGAATCACATAGCTGGAATGATCCACATCTCACATGTTTGTAAGCTGGAGAATGTCTCACATAAATGCATTCATCAACAAATGTGTGGTGGAGAGGAGGGGATCTATTTTCTCAATGTGGGCTCAATTGTTCATATAGATCTCATCACTCCATGTTTTCTACATACGGGCCTTGATACATCATCTCCTTAGTTACCCCTAGGATGGGGTTTAACATTTGGATCCTACATGGGGACATGTGCTCACTATAGAGCACATGAGAACCTCAACATCTCTTGGTATGACCTATGCCTACACATACTCAAGCAAAAATTTAGAGCATCGGAGGGTGGCTAACTCACCCTTTATTCATATAATAAAAACTTCAAAAGCTCAAAATTGATAACTATGAGATTTCTTAATTTTTTTTTTTTTGCATTTTTCAAAAACTTCTAACTATCATGTAATGGTTCAAGAAAATGCACCACAACAACTATTCATAAATGCAAGAAAACAATATGTAAAGAAAAGCATATACATGAATGCAACTAACCTATGATGAGCACACAAATGTAATGCAAAAAAACAAATGACCTACCTACTTACCTGGGGCTCAAGGCCCAAGGCCCATGGAGATCAGGTCCTGTCTGCAAAGGGTCAGAGGTTAAACCCATCAACCAGTAATGGAATATTCCTCCCATCCATATTAGATAAATAATAAGTACCATTTTTATACTTCTTCTTGATGACGTAAGGGCCAAGCCATAGAAATTCACTCATCTTGTCATACTTTGGCTTCCCCTTCCTTTTATCCCACATGAGTGCAAGGTTGCCTTCGTCAAATTCAACATACAATATATCTTCAATGTAAGGATGTGTGAGAGGATGTGATTCAACCACACTTTGAAAGCTTGTTCTCGTTCTTGATGCTTTTTTCCCTCATCCTTTTTGAGTATCTTGATAGATCTCGAGTCCTTTCCCTGATATTTTGCAAGCTTCTCCTTATACTTGTCAATTTTCGACAAAAGTGAATCAATACAATCTTCTTGTGTAAAAGGTAAATCCCAAGGATCATATTCAATGACATGAGATGTCACATCATATTCACAATCACTCCAATAGTCTGGGCTATTCAGATCAACTACATGATTCTTTGCAACATGATAACTATATAGAATCTCAAATGTCCCATTCCCCATAGGGATATGTGCATGAGTGAGGTCCATACTAAGAAAAACACCAAGGGTGGATCACCAAATACTCGATAGGATAATGCCCCAAGCATCCAATACATTGATCACAACCACATTCATTTTGATTTCGATGTGTGGGAACGCCTGTAAGTAAAATTTCACATCCTCTATGAGACCATAAAACTTGACTTTATTTGAATCAATGCCAAAAAAATTTCCATAAGGATGGGTTGTCCTCAAACCTATTTTTTTCATGACCTTCAAAGGCATCACGTTTACTGAAGCCTTGGAATCCAACATACAATTTTTCAAACGAAGACCATTTATGCCCAGAGAAAGATAAAAAGGAGGATTGTCTTCCCTTCGGTTCCCATGATACATAGTATTCAAAATCACCAGAGGATCCCCTGCTTAATCTTGTATTTTTAAAGTCTTCAAGACTTCTTTCCTTAAAGAAGGAATCTTGCACATCCCAACCAGGGATCTTCATCGATGTTCAGGTGAAGAGTAATATTATCAAGTGATGAGTTATGTCCAAGTGACAAATGAATTGCCTATATTTATAGAGGAAATCCAAAGTCATAGTTTGTCCACATTACAATTAAATCCATAATTTTAGGCTAAAACCAAAGTTACAATGCTTAATTAGCAAATTGTTTTGCCCTCTTTTCCTACATAGGCTACAAAATGACCAAAAATAACAAAATGATGGCACATAAGCCCATAAAACTCTCCCCCAAGGTGGCATGTGTGAAGATAATCCTCCAAAGTCTAGGACATAATGCTAGAAATGTGTCATGTCATCCCCAAATCAAGAGATTGGGGCTTCAAACCCACAACACCACCAAGTGCACTAAAATGGAAAAACATCCCCTAAAAAATGTGATGTCATGCTCCAAAAGAGGGATGTTTGGGGCATATAAGGGTGACATCATATCCCCTTCATGATTCTAGTCCTTGTCCAAAGGATATATACGTCTCCCAAAGTGCAACGTTCATCATCCGAGGCCTCCAATGAGTGGGGTGCAACATCTATCCAATGAGATTTCAAGCCCCTATGAAAGTCCAAGTGGCTTAGTACCTCCATCAATAGCTTTCATCGGGAAAGGTCCTACAGAGACAAGAAAATACACCCTCCAAGGGTTAAAAAGTCATATGAATCATGCCAAGTAAGCCACATTTAATAAAATAACCACCCAAACAAGTGAATTAAGTCCCCCCTTTTAAAATTAAACAAGTGCTCAAAGTCCTTATAAAATTTTCCAAATTTAGATATGGGAGGGGTGTCATGGTTCTCTATTGGGTACGCCAATCCCCAAGTCAAGGAATGTTTCCCAAGAAGACCCTCTCTAGGCCATGTAGTGAGTATGAGGTGGACTGGGGTAGTACTTTTGGGCATGGGGTTCTTGAAATATCAAGGGTTCATATTGTCTCATTTATGGGTGCCTTTGTGGAGGGTGTGATGCATCCCTTCGTTTGCAATGCAACATTTTTTGAAGCCCTTTATTTTCCTTTCATTTTTCATGGTCCAAACACTGAGTGCTATAAGAAATGGAAAGTAAAAGAGCACCGCAATGCCACTTGAAGTTAGAACACATTGAGTTCCATATGCAATGGAGATTAAAGGAAACCGCAATGCATTCCCCATAAAGCGAGACATTTTCATCTATTTTATTTTTAAAGGTCCTTCATTTTTTGTGGAGAAGATTTTCATTCCTCTCAAGACCCTAGGGCGAGCATATAGAAATATATGTTACTATTTTTTAATTTTACAGTGCTAGCTACAACACTTGCATGCCTTCAACCCCTTCTTCCCATGAAATGGGGTACACACCCTTCTTGGGGTCAATGAACCCAAAAACCCAAAATATGAGGAAACAGAGGGGAAGAAGTGTGGAAAGTGGTAAGTATGAGTGGGAATGGTACAATGAACCTTCAAGGAGACCCCCCAGTAGCACCCTTTTCCCGAGGGTGACCCACTTACTAGGAAACCATGTCAACCACCAAGGTGGAATAAGGCAAAATGTATAATTTCTAAGCAAAAATTTGATAATAAAGAAAGGACCCTTTGCAACATGCTCAAATGATTCAATTACTAAAGTGACACTTACCATGAGACTAGAATTGTTACCTCATGAAGCAAGACTTGTTGTGTTATGTGGACCAAACTAGTGTGGCAGATGTTGCTATGCTGATGAAAATGAATGATGATGCGTGGTGGAGAGGAGGGGCTCTATCTGCTCAATGTGGGCTCGCCTGATCATTCGAATCTCGACACTCCATGTCTGCTACCTGTGGGCCTCGAGACATAATCTCCTTAGTTACTCCTAGGATGGGGGAGTAACAGTGACAATTCTGTGTTTTATCTCTTCAAACACAAACTTTCTCCTCTTTGTCCAATTCCACGCATTATCCTTTTTCAACAAGTTAGTCAATGGTGCAATGACTTTGGAGTATCCCTCTACGAAATTGTGATAGTAGTTGGCTAGTCTAAGGAAGACTTTCATGTCATAAACTATCCATGGCTCTTCCCAATCTTCAATTGCTTTGACCTTTGTAGGGTCCATGTGAATGCATCCTTTGCCAATCCAATGTCCCAAGAATGGTATTTCAGTTTGCCCAAAAACACACTTGGACTTCTTCAACAACAACTGGTTTCGTTACAGTGCCTCAAAGACCCATGGCAAATGTTTCTTGTGCTCCTCAACACTTTTGTTGTACACTACGATGTCATCCAAATACACCACAACGAACTTGTCCAAAAATGGTCACAACATGTCATTCATCAATGTGCAAAAGGTTGTAGGGGCGTTGCATAACCCAAAAGGAATCACTAGGAACTGATATCTCCCATACCTCGTCACCATGGCTGTGTTCGTCTCGTCTCCTTTTGCAATTCATACCTAATAATACTCATGTCACAATTCAAGATTTGAAAATACCTTGGCCTTGACCAACTTGTCAAAGCAATCGATAGCTAGAGGTAATGGGTATCGGTTCATCACAGTTTGTTTTTTCAATGCTCAGTAGTCCAAACACATCCTCAACTCTGAAGTTTCCTTCTTATGAAAGAGAACCATGGTTCCATATGGGGACTTGGATGGATGAATGAAGCCAACATCAATCAGTTCTGTCAAATTTCTCTTCAACTCTTCCAACTTAGGCTCAAAGAATTGGTAAGGAGCTCTTGTCGGTGGCTATAGCCCAGGCTATAGTTCTATACGGTGGTAAATATTGTGTCGTCGTGGGAGCACTTTCGACAACTCATCCGACTTTCTGTCCGCAAAATCACCTAACAAGTCAATGCAATCTAATGGAACATTTGTCCCCACTCCATCCTCTTGAACTTTAATAACTGTCGCGTAAATATGCGATCCATCCTTTCTTGCTGCTCTCATCATACTCAATGCAGACACAAGCTGCACCTTTCCACTAGAATTCCTTGCGATTATGTGCACAAACATAACCTTCTATTCACCAAGTATAACCATCTTGTCCATCCATGGAATGAGGACCGAATGCATCTTCCTTAGGAACTCCTGTACAAAAATCACCTCAAGGTCATCCATATGCATCACTCTGAAGTTAGCTCGACTTTCCCACTTATTAAGCCAAATGTGAACTTAGGAGGAAACACTAGTTGCTGCCTTTTCCTTAGAGTTTACTGCCTTCACCGTAGCTCTGCACGGGGAGACTCTAATTCCCATCTCCTTTGCTACCTCAGCCTTCAGAAAGTTGTGCAAAACACCCGAGTCAACAAGAGCTTGCATTGTTCTTCTATTGATAACTAGACCCAAAAAACACAACTGATGGTCTTGGTTGCCATGATTTTTACCCAAGGAACCCAACAAACCAACCCTTCATAGCTTGCTACAAACAGAGCCTTGCCACTCTTTCCATGATAAGTGAAAAAGAAAAAACATAATCACAATACAACATACCTTCATTGTACTTGTATTTTGCAGACTGTGTGGGAGCGCTCCTTGGTCCACCACTTGGCTCTAAGGTGCTTCATTGCAAGTCCTTGCAGATCTTGGTTTGCTCCACAAACCAAGTCTCTTTTTCCTCAGGTTGCGACAAGACACTTGACTTGACTTTCCTTGAGTCAAATGTGCCCTTCTTCCATCGTATGACTTCATCAGTCTTTGTCCAAGGAGTCACACCCCCCTGGTTTGCCCCACTTTTGGACTATGCGAAGGCTATCATACTGTGCATTGTGTCTTTGCAAAACCTTTCGTTGCGAAACTACTCTAATACCATCTGTCATGCCCCCAAGAGTCATTCCCAATTCCAACCTTAGAATCTTGTGGATGTTCGGCACCACAGTGGTTCTCCCTTGGCAGATTGTCTCAACCAAGGTTACTTCACCCAGACTACACCTCTTCACCTAGAGCATAAACATACTCTCTTCTAGGCTACAAACATGTCACATCCTTACTCTATGCAACTCAATTGTATACTTAGACATTTGTTAACATTGTTTAACACTTAGTCAATTTGGCATACAACAAAAAACATGCGAAACACAAGAGCCAAATATAGTGCATGTGGCATCAATAGTGTTTAATACCTGGATTCATTTATTTGTATTGAAAAATAGAAACAAAGCTTTACAAAGAGGCCACTACTGTCCTAGTTACATATATGGGAAGAGTCTCACGACTCTACCTTATACATTAGAACTGTCCAGACCTGTGGTTTTGTCATACCAAGACTTCCCCTTGTCATTCCTCCTTGCCTCAACCTAAGGTGTGCCCCACTTGTGCACCCAACCTCATATATCCATGTCTCTTGTCTTCACTTGTTCTTCATGCTATCCTTTGGTTGTGCACCCTTTCTCTTATATGGATTCCAAGAGTCACTTGTGCGAAACACCATGTCTCTTGGGTGTGTTGTATCCCTTTGCAAACCCACACTCAACCGACTCATTACGCCCCTCTGTGGACCTAGTGCTCCCATCCAAGCTTGGGCGCCCATTAATTGACATGTCTCTTGGACTAGCGTGCCCCATCTTTGGGCGCGCGCCCCTTGTCTTGTGCTCTTCCTTGTGCCTATCATCGTGACTTTCCGTGGTTGTGCTGATGGGGTCATTCAACTTATCCAGTGCACCCATGCTGCCACAAACATCTACACTACTTGGGAGTGCTACCAAGTTGCCCTGCCCTTTCCCAAACGTAACCCAAGTCTCTGTTGTGTGTCGCAAGAGAAGAAGGGTGTGTTCCCCCTTGGGCTCGCTCGTCACATTGTGCCCTAAGGTGCTCTTGCCCATACCCAACGTCTTTGTTCACCCAACCAATCGTTTCCTCCTTGTGCTCTTTGTTCATTTCATCGCCGAATCTTCCCAAGGAGCGCGTACGCTTGGTGGGTGTCCCAGAAGGCCTTACAGTTCCCATAATTGGATATGTAAATTTTGTGACCATCCCTTTTCCTTGTATTTACACCTAGGATTAATGATATTTTTAGGCTGTACTTAGTAATAAAGGCCTTGTAGTTACACATAGGATTAATGATATGTTTAGGTAATACTTGATAATAAAGGCCGAGCATGTCAAGGGCATGTCAAAAGATATATGAAATCACAAAGAGTTTATATGGCTTCTTAAAATCTAGCATTTTCCAATGTGCAGGCCAAGAAACCCGAAAATTTAAGATCTCCCAAGTGAATGATGTTGCATCACCTCATGAGTATGTTGATAATATAGGGACCTTCTATAGTACAAAAGAATGTCTTTAAATGCAAATTTCATTTAATCCTATAATGTGCTTTATAGGAAGGAGGTGAATGAAACAATTGCCTACCAATGTTTATGATCATTAATGAAATCACAATTAAATATTTGCTCTTCTTTTATAACACGTGGTAAAAAAATGTATAAACATTGAATATATATTAGCAAAATTCCTTTTATTTTTAATTGCAAGACGCACATATTTTATTTGTAACAACTATTTCTCTTTTAACTATTTATAGATGATTCCAAATACAACGCCTCTAATTATCATTTCTAGTAACATAGTTAATAAGGTATGTAGAGTCATATTTCTTAGTTTTGGAAAGATATACAATGTAATAGAGTCATATTTCTTAGTTTTGGAAAGATATACAATGTAATAGATAACACTAGTAAAATAAAATCCAATAAAATCTTTAGTTTATTAGAGAGATCTCTGCTTAGAGTTTTTTTGAAGAACTTCAATAGTTATTAGGAAGGGGTAGAACGCGATGAATGCTCTTCATCCCAAGTAGTATATCTGCGAGCGAATTATGATTATGAAGGCAGATGCGGGGTTTGTGAAGTCATATTGAAGATATACAACCTACATTCTACATTAAGCAAGGATGACTTAACAACAATTTTTAGATTTTGTAGAACTAAGTAGCATTGTTTACATAGTTGTTGTGAGGGAGGATAAAAGTGACTTTCAATGCATTTGTTGTTTCATGTTGTTTGTTTTTGCAGGAAGTATTGCAAGACGCTTCTTATTACTTTCATTTCCAAGTATTCACCATATCTAAGAGGTGGGATGCTATGTCAGAGTGATGGTGTGATCTCCAAGCTAACATAATGAACATGGTGGTCTTCACTTTAACAATGACCTCTTATGGGGTGTGGCAACACATGAAGGTCAAACATGTAACACAAGGAAATCAAACTTTGGTGGGGGAAATAATAACATCCTCTTTTTGATAAATCTTGTTTGACAAGTTGACTAATTATCAACTATTGAGAGGAAATGATCCACCGATCCACTTACAATTTATCCACTTTATCGAGGGGAACAAACTTATCTTCAAGTTTGTGAAATACTTGTTTTTGGTGCATAATAGTCTTCACTTTTAGGGTTTTTTTTTGTGTGTGTAGTAATGTTTATTAGATGACATTAGATTGGAGGAAGGAGATGATAATGATGCAACACAATTCACTAGTACAGACCATAATTTATAAACATGTAACATAATAACTATACATGTATTAGTTTTTTTAGGCTATCTTGGATGAACATATGCTTTTCACATTTTGAGAATTTGGAGTACGAATTTATTGTTCATATATATTTTTGTTAAATATAAATGGTTATGACTCGTGTTAAATAAAAGAGGGGGATGTGGTTGTACTGTGCATCCTTTTAATACAAACAAAGTAGGAATGACACAATGCCAAATGTTAGAAAAACAAGATCGCAAAGCAATAAAATAAAACAAATGTGGAAATAAAACACATAAGATACACAATACAATAGAGACACAGATATACATGGTTCATCTGGTGTGAGCTACGTCCACCAGAGAAATTGCCAGGTTCTTCCTTTTTATTATCCAACAAAATGAAGAGATACAACCTACAACACACCCGCTGTAACTTCCTCTTATTTCTTTCATAGTCTCCTCTCTCAGAACACATTACTTGCAATAATACACAACCACAATACAATTCCCTCATAAGAGAGAGTTGCCTTCTAGGGAAAAAAACCCCTAAAAAACAACTTCTACTGTCATATCTGTGACCTTATAATGAACGATCCAGATTGACTACGAAATTAATATATTTTACGAGGCAATTTTTCCCAATATTTTGCTTTGGGGGCCGTGGGGGTGGGGCTACAAAAATTGTCGCCACCCCCCTGGTGACAGTTGTGGGGGGAAACCCCCCCACACCCCCGTTAGGGAATGGGGTCCAAGCACGACTGAAACAAACCTCTGAATCAGGAAGATAATCAAGATCCACAATCAACACCAAAAACCTCCAGAAAATCCAAAAAACAATGATAATTGTTCCCTAGCTACCTTATCTTCAGTATTCTAATCCTACTATTAACTATTTGGATTTTATAAAACCTTCCAAATTGACCTAGCAAAAATATTACACTATTTAATTATATATAGTTCTTAGTTTTGTATTTTTGACTACAACATTGTTAACTAATTAATTGTTATTGGAATTAGGTGGTTGATTAAAAAGAAATACATGAATCCCATGTAGGAAAATGGAAAATAAAATTGCATAAATAGATTTGCTTTCAAAGAGGAATAACCTAGAAACTTCGTGGGCACACAAGTGCATCTACTAATTCTTTTATTCGACGAGATTGAATTTGTTGGTGTTGTTTCTACAAGGTGGATGTTTTTCTTGTAAAGGTATATGTAAACACTCAAGGGTTTTGTGAAGCAAATGCTATGTCCATAAGGTTACGTTGTTGAAGGATATATCATTCATGAATCAATTTATTTCGTGGTGGATGCCTCCAAAATTCATATGACGGTGTACCATGTATATGGTCATTGATCCCGAGACCCAAGAATAAATGCATCTAATTAAGGAAAAGGGCCATCTCATAAGTTGGGCATGTAATTCTATCAATATAAATTGTAAAATTTAATTTAAAATTAATTTATAGTTCCATTAATCATGTTATTTTCTTTTAAACAATCACATAACAAAGAAGATGACGCAATCAATTAATTTATGATCTCCAACTATGATGCAATGAATACGTGGATCAAAATGTATGACCAAAAAAATGAAACATTATTATCAATAACAAAATTTAACAAAATTTAAGAGAAACCATCCCCATAACAATCGTCTCCTTAAGGTGTTGAAAGTTGATAAATGTCCCCAGGAATGTCAAGTATGTTGATTAAGTATTGAAATTATACATAATTTCACTATGACAATTCTTAAAATGTACCTTTGCATATTCTAACAATGCACCTTTGCATGAATTAAACCATGCATGCATGGATGTAATAAAAAAAATAAAAATGTATGCATGTAAAATGTACCAACATGTTCAAATGTATTACATATACGACTATTTAAATATTATTAACATAAATATGATACAATTTTTTTAATATTGCACCCTTTGTGTAGATGATCAATGGTATGTGGGCATTGTTTTAATATTGCACCCCTTATGTAGGTGATTAATTGTATGTGATTAGATAGTCAACATTTTTCATGGAATGTGTAGATAAATTAGGGGTGAATTTTGATGGAACAACTTAATCTAAAATTTAATTATGTTGAAAAAATCAACAAATTATTAAGTTAGATTAGATATTCTACAATCTTCAAGTGTAAACTATATTGAGTATAGATTATAATTAGAAGAGATAATAATATTAGTGGTTTTCATTGAATACACACTTTTGTTAGCAGGTAACAAGGATTCTTATGTGTCATTGTGATCAATTTGTTTCCTTATATATTTCTTTTTTGGCTATAATTTATAATTGTACATATATTATTTATGCTAACATAAAAAGATGTTTTAATTTAATGTAATATTGATTTTTATTCAAGTATTATTCTATGATGATATTATAAAACCAAGATGGTGATTTGTGCTACATTGTCATCCAAGAGCAACCTGTGCATTGGATGACCCATGAGAAGTGCAATCAAAGAGGATGGGTTGGGATCATACGATAATGATAGGGGTGATGAACTAATAGATAGTGAAGGAATAAGGAAACACATTATCTGCCATATATAACATTATTAAATAAGTATAACATAATTATTGACTTGACAAGAATTCTAGTCCTAAAACCCCATATTTTAAAGTAAAAAATCTCAAAATCAACTCTTGAATCAAAAAGTGGTGTTACAAGTAACAACTTTTTTCGGGGTTAAAATTACAACCACAACCCTAATACACCATAATGTTGCTAAAAAAAACTTAAAATTAACCATCAAATTGAAGAGTGGTGCTATCAATAACACGTTTTTTTCGTGGTTAAAATCACAGCTTGTTTAAAATTACAAGCTTAACAACCGACACTATTGCAACCAAAACCTTAAATTGAACCCTAAAATTACAACATTTAAAACCACGGCCTTAAATTCTAGTACCTTTTAAAACAAAACCTTAAAATAAACCTTAAAGCTAACAGTCTTTTAGAGTTAATTTACCACTCCAAGCAACTTTTTTTTAGGGTTGAATTTTTAATATACTTGAAACTATTTTGGTATAGTAATTTACCACTCCAAGCAACTTTTTTTTAGGGTTGAATTTTTAATATAATTGAAACTATTTTGGTATAGTAATTTACCACTCCATGAAACTTTTTTAAGGGTTGAATTTTTAATATACTTGAAACTATTTTGGTATAGTAATATCACCAATATCACTATATATTTTTCCAAATATCTTTTCAACAACATTTTAAAACCAAAGTATAAATATCTATGACTATATCACTCCATGAAAATTTAACATTACTTCCAAATATTTTATTTACTTATTAATAAACAATAATAGAAATTGCATTTAAATCAACACAAATGGTTTCATAAGAAATATCATTGCATTATCTATACTCAAAGAATATAAGCTAAAAAATCTTGTTGCATTATTCGTAGTCAAATCATATAAGTTCAGACACATAGAAACAATTCATAACTCTATGGAAGGTCATATGTAAATTTGAACACTCCTTTGGAGTCACCACACAAATATCATATTAACTAAAAATATATAGAATGCTCTAGAAACATATTAAAACACATTCATGGATTTTGAAACACCATGAAAATCTGCATTATTTTTGAATGAATGAAAAATATATGTATTCTCATTATTGTCATTGGTGCTTTTAGTAAATACATCACTAGGAGGATAGTTTTCATGCCAATCACTATCCATCAAAATCATCACGATGAGGCATATTTTGAATATTTCCGACATCATTGAGATATTATTAAACCATTGAGAAGAAGGGATGTCATCATATTCTTCCCCTTCATTAGAAATGCCTTAGAAAGTCCTCAAAATTAGGAAGTTATTCATCATTATTCTCAATATCATTGCTTGTACTATAATCACACTCACTAGATGAAAAATATACCTCTTCATTATTATTTGATGTATTTCTATAATAATTGTCAATATTAAATGAACCCATGATTTCTCTAATTAAAAACATAGAATGAAACACCATGAAAATCCACATTATTTTTGAATGAATGAAAAATATATGTATTCTCATTACTGTCATTGGTGCTTCTAGTAAATACATCACTAGGAGGATAGTTTTCATGCCAATCACTATCCATCAAAATCATCACAATGAGGTAGATTTTGAATATTTCCGACATCATTAAGATATTATTAAACCATTGAGAAGAAGTAATGCCATCATATTCTTCCCCTTCATTAGAAATGCGTTAGAAAGTCCTCATAATTAAGAAGTTTTCCATCATTATTCTCAATCTCATTGCTTGTACTATAATCACACTCACTAGATGAAAAATATACCTCTTCATTATTATTTGATGTATTTCTATAATAATTGTCAATATTAAAAGAAGATGTATATGAACAAGATGTTGGTGCTTCATAAAGATAAATTTATGTATTAAATGAACCCATAATTTCTCTAACTAAAAACATATAATAATATAACTATTCACCTTCCTATAAATAATCTTATAATTAGGATTATGAAAATTTTCTTCCCAATTTTATTTATACTAATTATATACTATATTTATTATTTTATATTTTATTTTATAACTTTTAATTGATTTAATAATTAAAAAATTCTAATAAATTATATTTTTTTATTTTTATTTCTCATGTCTTAGGGAATTAATTATTTTATTTAGACTTGGTTAAAAATAATAATGTTATTTTATTTATGCCTTGGTTAAAAATAACAATGTTAGCTTTAATAGTTCTTATATAAACAGTCTTCTTTTTGTTCTTCACTCTTCATTTAGTATTGCCGAGCATTGATTAATGAGTTGAGTGAATGCTGGACTTGTGGGTTGACTAAGGAAAAACTCAAAAGGAAGCTTTGAACAATCGCAATTTCATTAAACTTTTTTTAATGTCAATCATTTATGTTAATTTTTTTTTTCTTAGAACACAAATGAAACTCTATAGTTTGTTTATTTTGTTTTTAAATGAAACTCTATAGTTTGTTTATTTTGTTTTTTTAACTTTTATGAAGACATTATATTTTTTAGATTTAAAAAAAACTTTTTAAACATTGAATTCTAGAGATTTTAGGTGTTTTTAAGGAGAAAAACCTACTTTTAAGAATATTTTATGGGGGAAAACTAAAAAAATAGAGAAAAAAACCAAAATAGACAACAAAAACTTTAGATGAGGATAACAAAATTAAAAAAATAATATATTTGTGTTTTTTTTCTAGTGAAAATTCCATCAAGAAGGTTATTTATGAATCTTTCATCATCAAGATTTATGATAATAGTCATCAAAATTACAATGGGTGCTTTTGAGACTACTCGTTAATAAAATACTAAATTTTTGTTTCAAATCCGTTAGTTAAGTTCTAAAAAACTATGAAGATTGTTATATATTAGAAATATACTACAATGGAAAACAACAATTTACTTTGAATATGCAGATTTTCACAGTTAGTCATAATGCTAGAAAGAATTTTGGACCAAAACTGTGTATGGAGTTTTGAAATGTCCAACATTTAGAGTGAACACTCCACCCATCATCAAGGACATACAAAGAAGCTGATATGTTCGTGATGATGGGTGAAGTGTCAACTCGAAACGTTGGACGTTTCAAAACTCCATACACAGTTTTGATCCAAAATTCTCTCTAAAAACAATTTACTTATTTATTTTTTTCTATTTGGTTATTTGGTACATCATTAACACGTTGATTACATAAATGAAGAAATTACACCCATTGAAAATGATACACTAAAATGCAATTTTATTAAGCTAAAAATTAATGCTATTAATGCTCCTCCAACTGAAATGTAAGAAGTGGGCTTGATGAAAGGAGAGTTTAGTGCAAAATGTGGAAAAAATGTGGGAGGAACTTTTATCACCATTGAAAGCATTGTTTGGAAATGATCACTTTGTACAACTTGTAAACATAGAAGTTTTAATGGAAGTATAGAATGGTGTCCAATGAAAAATTCAAGCTCCCCAAAACTAAAGATGTATCTTTTGAAAATGATGATTTTGACATAGTAGATATTAATGATAATTTTAAAATGTTTATGTTTTGGACATTGAGATGTTACATTAATAATTAATACCTATATATTGGTGTTTCGAGATCAATTGTTTTAATGTGTTCTTTACAATATTATTTGGTTTATTTTTTGTCTTTCATTTTTGTGTGAATCGTCTTTGAAGATAATAAATCTAATATTATCATATTTATAGATGAAATTTATAAAAATAAGTTAAACAAATTTTAAAATTAACCATAAAAATGCTTTATTTCACATTCTATTTTAAACAAAAAAATATTCTAATATATATATGTTTTTATCACTTTTGTATACACTTTTTTGCTAAATATTTAAAATAAATGTTATGTGACTATATCTATAAGATATGCATTGAAGTAAAGCAACAAAAGTGCTTAAAAGTATTATTTTCAATTTTATTTAAAATGTATGGTATAAAAAAATATAGATGAAAATCATAACTTTGAAAAGATAAATGATATATATCATTTTTAATAATTTCAAAAAAGTGAAAAATGTAGGTTTTAGAAAAAAAATGAAATTGTCAAAAATTGAAAAACAATGTTAATAAAAATGACTTTGAAAAAAGGTGTTATTGGTAGCACCACTTTTTAAAATGACTATAAAAACAACCACTAAATATAACCTGTCAAAAAAAATCCCCTATTTCTTGGTGATGATAATATTGATGAAAAATAAACAACATTCTAGTAACCATGATAGTTATTGGAGTCTCCCCCAATATTGATAGTAAAAAAATAGGAGGTTGAGGAGGATGCATATGATAATTTAATAGCATTTCTAAAACAAAAAATAGATTGCAGAAAAACATCAAGAATATGTATATATATTTTTTGCGAAAAATAACTAATTAAAAAGAAGAAGATTGCTTTTAACAAAATAATACATAAGAAGATTTAGAGGAGAATGAAAATGACTCTCCTATAATTATAATTTTACAAAAAGACAATAGAATGAAAATAAACTAAATATTAGATGAACTTGAACAAAATGAGGATACCAAAATTAAATAGTTCTAATTTTATATAATATTAATATCACATCTCTCTAAAAACAAAATCATAATACACAATTAATATCAATCTAATTATATTTATTTTAACAAATTAAAATTATAAATTTGATATTTAATGTGAAGTAATTAATGATATTATAGAATTATGTCATTTCATAATTAAAAAAATAAATGCTTACAAACATTCAATATTATATCATTTAACTTTTTTCACAATCACTTAGGTGAATCTTTCCCTCTTTAGTAAGATAATCTAGGGACTTGTTGATACACTTAAACATATTTTTATTATTATTAATATGAAATAATATTTGACAATGATATATAATCTAGTCATTATGATCAACGATTCGATAGACTTATATAAATCTTGAGTATTGTTATAACAAGCAACATTTGGTGTGCATAGAATCTCTAAGTAATTGACTAATATAGCCAAGAACACTTTTTTGTTGAAACTAGAAAAGTCCAATAAATAAGGTTTTTATTGAAGCATTCTATACATGATCTAATTCTCTTGATGTCTCTTAAAGGTGAATAGAGCCTCTAAGTTATTGACTAGTATATCCAAAAACACTTCTTGTTGAAATTAGAAAAGTCTAATAAATAAGGATTTTTGTGAGGCATTCTACATATTATCTTGCATGATCTAATTCTCTTGATGACCCTTAAAGATACATAGAACCTCTAAGTAATTGACTAGTATATTCAAGACTACTTAGTAAAACTAGAGAAGTCCAATAAATAAAAAGTCTAATAAATAAGGTTTTTGTTGAAGCATTCTATACATTGTCTTGCATGATCTAATTATGTTGATGACTCTTAAAGGTGCATAGAACCTCTAAGTTATTGACTAGTATATCCAAAAACACTTTTTGTTGAAATTAGAAAAGTCCAATAAATAAGGGTTTTTGTGAGGCATTCTACACACTGTTTTGCATGATCTAATTCTCTTGATGACCCTTAAAGGTACATAGAACCTCTAAGTAATC
>ML782934.1:1505115-1519352 GCA_009831015.1 Picea engelmannii
AAGCACATAAACACAACAATTGATAAAGGAGTTCACCCCTCTCTTGGGCTACATCTCCTGGTCCAGCTTCCAATGGATCATTATTATTAATTGCTCAAAAGTGCTCAAAAACATGTCTTACAATGCTCAAACTGACAAACCGAATGCTCCAGTGGCTTCAGAGCATCCAAAAATCCCTGTCTGGGCTCTTTCGGCACCTCAATCGGTTGAAAAACGAAGAAGTTAGGCCTCTTGGAAGTCTCCCCCTTCAAGCTTGCTGTCTTTGCATCTACAAATTGCACCCTTGTCAAATGAACCTGGCACACACGCAATTTAAAGCGTGAAAACCCAACACCGGGCGCAACCGCGCCAACGATGAAAATCGTAGGATGGTTAAGGGTGCGCCATCCCCTAACCGCCTAGCACCTGAGCGTATGAGAATCATGTGACCGTGCGCATTGGTAAAAGGGCTAAACGGTTGAACCGTTCTAACTTCCCACGCACTTAACTAGGGTCATATGAAATGTCGGCATATAACCATGTGCCAAAGTGTTAACCATTCAAACCACTTTCAAAACCCGCGTGTTTCATAGCAACTGCGCGCATATATATACAATGACCATATGAAACGACTATACGACCATGGGCCGGGGCTAAGCCCCGGCCCGACCCCCGCCCATATGTACAATCATATGATTTTAAAAACAATGCAAACAATTATATGTTAAGTCACATAGTGTGGGCGTATTGGTCGGCGGTCTTTGTTAGAGATTTACGCCTGTGGGGAGGTCCGGGGGTCGAACCCCACAGACTCCAATACATTTTAACATATCAACCGATCAACCAATGCCGGGGTGCCACGTGGCACCCAATCATTGACCAGAAAACTGCCACGTGTCGACACATCATTCACCTTCAACAACCAACCAGATTGTGCCATGTCATCGTACGATCTGTACGGCCCTGCCACGTCAGCCTGTACGGACTGTACAGTCAACATCAATTTTTTTTACCTGTTTGACTTGACGAACAGATTGCAATATCTCTCGCTCTCGATGTCCGTTTGAGACGAAACGAGTTGCGTTGGGTTCGCAATGACGAGGCCTACGCTCTCGTCCGGTTTGAAGCGATTCTGAGCACTTTGAATTTTTGAGCAAAATTTGATCCCCTGATCAAACACTTAACCTTATGCATCTCAGGCATAACACCTATAATAAGGTCATCAAGATGAAAATAGAACTCTATTAAATTACTTTTCAAAGTCAATCATTCATAAGATACATTAATGTAGTCTAAAGAGGCACTCTATTAAGAGGACTGATATAATGACTAACTACTTCCCTCTTAAATTAAACAAGGGTCACAATAGCTCATAAGACCCTTTTATTCTATCTTATTTTCTTAGGTACAATCCTAACATCAATGATAATAAGATAGATAGCACCAAAACCAATCATGACAAGTGAATAGACCATGCCTTTTAAATCACAAGTCCCTCTCCAAGATCTCAATTCGATGTACCACATTACATTGTTGATATAGGGTTTGTAGAGAGACATTGTCATAATAATTACATTAATAACAATTTTTCTCTGACATCTAGAGATCATGACTTCTCTTGGCTATAGCTTAATCTTATCAATTCAACAAATAATCAGTACAAATCAATCTCTCTATGGAAGCACCCTTGCATATGATTTCCAAGAGATCTTTATTATAACTAGTTACCTCAAGTTTCTTCCTGATTTGCATCAGAGGTGTAGAAGTCCATATAAACCCCAATACTAGTATTATAACATCAACATTATGCCTATGTCCATTAAGAAATCATCTTATGCAATAATTATTCATCTGAACGTGTTGACATAGTTTGAAGAGGGTTATATCTCTAAAGATAAATAGCAGACATCCTTTAAGGAAATTAAATCATTCAAATGACATTGATTATAACAACTAGACCCATGACCTTTAGATATTAGGAACAAACAAAGTTAATAAATACCCTACTAAAACTTTGTCTACAAGTTGGAATTCCCTGAAAAGCATACTAAGGAGACTCATTTTAACTCCCAATGAAATGAACATAAATTTCATCTCCTTTTGTTTAATCAACAAGAAACACATATAAACATATATAACAGAGACCTAGATTTAAAACACTTATCTGAATTCAATGGATGTCTAACCAGCTGAATAAGGGTGATCAATTTTCCACCCAAATGTAGGCACACCAACACATAATATTTCTACTTTTGGCCACCCCCTAGCCATACCATGATACTACAAGGGAATTAGGCAACTCTTAGCCATTATGGACAAATGGAAACCTCTTCAAGAGATAACCTCATAGGAAAATTCCTCTCCAGGCTCTCAGGATCCCCATGAATTCTAGGAGCCCCCTCCGCTTTCTCAACACAATACAAGAATGAACTCTCTTCACTACCACATAGTCCCTCAAGTAGATCCTCTTTCCAGTTCCTTCACACACACCCAACATGAACTTGAACTCATTTCCATGCATTCCAACAGACTAGAGAATTTCCCATGCAAACTCTAAAGATTGAACAAAGAGAAATTTCGATTGGTTAAACTCAACAACCAACTTAGTATGTGTCCCATAACTCAATTATATTCTCTGCATGCAAGGTCCACCATTTGTTTTGTTCGTGTGCATCCATTTCTCATGCACATGAGCTTCCTTTGTCGCTCATGCACCCACACATGTGGGTTTGATCTCTCCATCACCCCCAACCTTCCTTTCCCCCAAGTTGAGGCATGATTTTGAAGACAGAGGATAAAGTTTCTAGAGGTGATTTTCCCATACATCCTCTAGGTACTTGGGAATTTCCTCTCATAATTTTGGAAGATGCTCCTTTCCACTAACTACATTCAATGATTTGATTGTCAAGTCAATGAGGGAAATAAAGGATAATTAAAAATCAATTTTGCATCACAAAATTTGAATAATGCTTAGGCCCCTTTTTGTAATGTATAAAAAAGTATCTAGGTGATGTAAGTCAAGGGGGTGTTAGTTGGTTACTAGCCATTGATTGGCTTAGTGCTTGGCTAGTTGGCTTTGTGCACGAATGAGTTAAGACTTGCAGAGCTAAGTGCAAGTGTTTTGTAAGTTCTTTGTGTGCAGACGGTGTCAGACTTGGTGCCTTGATCTAATTCGGGGAAGGAGGATCTGGCGAGGTGCGCACAGATCTCCTGTCTTTTGCAGAGTTGGATCTGTGGCTTGGTGCATGTAAGAAGATTGGAAGAAGCTAATAAAGAAGAAGAAGAGTTGGTGGACGTAGCCCCACACTGAGGTGAACCACGTATATCTTGTGTTATTGTGCTTTGTGCTATGTGTTCATGATGGTTATGCTTATATTTTCTTAGTGTACTGTTTTGGATGTATGATAGGTAGATCCATTGATGCTTAGTGCTTGATATATGAATAAATGCTAGATCTGCTCTGATGCTATGTATTGAATTATTAGATGTGTTTAATATTGATTACTACTGCGCTGATCTACAATTAGGGTTAACCTGCGATGTGAATAAGAATCACAACTGAATGCATACTATTGGCTAAGTGCTCTGTTGAAGTGTGTAATCACAGATCTGTGTCCCAGCTAGGTTGTAGACACTTGAGTCCTGCAACCCCCCTTGCCCCTACCTCGAGTGAGACTTCATCTACTTCGCAGGTGTTGCCGAAAGGGCCGGTAGTTAGGGTTTTGTTGGTGCATTGAACCCTGAGTCTTCCCCTGTGCCAACAAATGGTTCTGCTGCCGGGACCTGAAACTGTGATTGCTGGGAACTGAAGAAAAGAGAAATCTCTGTGCGTAGATCTGTTGTTGTAGTGCGTAGTATTATACTTGACTTGTGAAGATTTTTGCTAAGAAAAATAAGTCCGATCTGAATAAAAGAGGTAAGATCTTAAAACTTTGTGCTCTGGTAAAGGTAATATAAGTGGAAATGTTTGCTTTAGAAGTATGAATCTAGGTATGTTTGACAGATTTTGTCCTAGTTTGAAAACTAGGGCACAACTAGAGGAAAGCAGATTTGATCTGAATAGATTTGATAGAAAGGGTGAAAGATATGTTATTCCTATGCATAGAAAGAATTTTTGGACTGACAAGTGGATGCAGGAACCTAAAACGAACGTTTGCATATTACAGGTCCATCACTGTGATCCCAATGCGCAGTACATAAAAGGTTGGGGATCGTTTAAGAGAAAGAGAGGATTGACATTGTGTTATCACTGTAGAAGATCGATGCATCTTGCTAAGGAATTCCCTAGTACAAGTCCTATTTGTCTTTGTTGTAAAGATGTTGATCATGATGTTTTGGATTGCCCTAGAATGATTGCTAAAGTTGAAAAGATGAACCTGAGATAAGAAAACTATGAAGAAGGTCAAGAAACTAAGGATATGTTAGAGAAATAGAAAGAATTAGAGACTATGTTATTATAACTGAAAGAAACACTGAATGATCACAAAGACATCAGTTTACCAGAGATCTTAAAAGAGAAGCAGTGCATATAAACAAGAATAGGAGACTTCGACATAGAATGTGTTCTGGATGAGGAAACATAGGTGAATATCATGCTAGAAAGCACTTGGGAAATTTTGGGAAAGGCTGCTATGATTCCTTCATTGGGAAGGATAAGATTGTTTAAAGGAAAGATAATAAACCTATGTGGAAGAATTACTAATGTACCTATGATTGCCCATGGAACATCGACTGAAGAAGAATTCAAAGTCATTAAATTTGTTGAGAACAACGCCCCTTTTGCACTTTTGTTAGGAAATGCTTGGATTGAGAAATATTAGATGTGGAGGAAAGCAGAGGAAGAAGCTACAGAACATAAAAATAAAGAATTAAGGGACTTCATAGCCAAGAAAATAGAGCGACTAGTACAAGAACAAGAGGACAAGTCGAAGCAACTAAGGGCCAAAGACTTAGTTGTTGAAGTTGAAAGAACGTAGGAAGGCTTGAAAAACCTATCCATGCAGGATAGAAGAACACCTACCCCAGAAATAGTAAGAGAAGAGGTATTACATTTGAACCCTTGGAAAGACCCTCAATAGTGCGAAGTTACTACGCTAAGAGAAGATAAAAACAAGAATAGAAAGAGGAACCCCGTGACTCAGATCACAGGGAAGAAGGCAAGAAAGCTCAGCAAGAAGAAAGAAAAGTTAGAAAGACTACAGGAAGTTCCAGAGGAGACTTCGTAGAAGGAAAGCTTGTAGAACTTGAACCTCGCCTGGATAGTAGAACTCCGCAGAATGGCACTTCACCACGACAAAGCTATATGACTGTTGGACGCGTCCTGACCATTAGAACGATGCTCTAGAACGGCTAGAAACACAATTATTGCTGGAAATATCACCATCAGACCATTGATATCACGCCATAACAGATGGATTCGTATTGATTAAGGCATTTCGACCCATTGAAGGAATTCATTATGACGCTACTTATTTAATTTGTCGAATGCCACACCGGAACCACTTTTGCGAACTGAGATATTTGAGCTAGAAGAGAAGTGATTGCATACCGTGTTGTGCTGTCTAAGACCTCACCACTGATTCGATTACCTTGAGTTTCCATTCACCTACCCAAGCTATTTGATTACGAGCGTGTATGTCAGGCGACCTTAGTGCAATCGAGAAATTCGTAGAAGAGATCTTGATCAACCTTATGGCTGAGAAAGTTATGTCCGTAGGTATACAAGCATCGTCTACGGGTGGGTTGAAAGCATCCCCCTCAACTGGACGTCGATCAGTGCCATCCCGAACCGTGACAGAGAAGAGAAGAAAGCACCGCGACGATATGGTGAATGCAAAGCAGATCCCATCGGTCTTTCCCGACTATATCCTGCCCTTGGCTGGCATGGTTAGTCGTGACAGCGTCCTAAGGGATTTTGAGTACACACTCATCACTGCATACCTCCTGAAAGGGATACACACAGTAGGACCATAGGTGGGATTGATCCCAGCTCTAAAGATAAGTGATTTCAACCTTGGGGACAAAAATAATTATGCGATGCTCGCACCGCATCACTACCTGACGAAGATGACTGGGAAGAAGCCCAAGATAGTTCCCCACCCATGGACCAAGGATATTGCAAGATCGACGATCTTGAACATCATGAAGATCCCCCACTTTGGTTGACATCAGGAGGTTAATGCATGCGTTAAAATCCTCCTGTCGTGCTACCATGGAGGATATATTTGGTTGGATAGGTGCATCACTATGGATCTGATGTTGATCCACTTGATCACCAGATTAAGCATGCAGGGACCAGACCCTAAAACATTCAACCCAGGGAAGACGTCAGATCGCTCTTTGGCACACGACATCAAGGAGGCGTATGGAAATGTGGAGAAAGGGAAGCGAGGCTACAAGGTAGCCTCCATCCAGGATGACACAATGCACCTAGCTTGTCAGCTGATAGCGAGCAAGCTCATCAGAAAGAACCGCCCTACACAAGTAACATGATTCGTATTCAACGTTGCAAGGAAGTGCGTCGAAGGGATGCAGATGAACTGGATGAGCTACCTCGTCAACGAGTTAGAGAAGGACTGCCACGAAGCGCATGACCAAGGCTACGAGTTCCACTTTAGTTGGTTGTTGATCTTAATAAAATTTGTCACTTGGGAGATGCCGGAGGGAGTGTCATTCCCGGAAGTTGAGCCATCAGAAACACTGGCCGTGAGGTTCACCACATTATGGTATACAAGCGACATGGTGAAGCAATGGCAATCAAATTTAGTGTTCCACAATTATTACTTACAACTCAAGCGTGTCATTGAATCATTCCCCTGAATGATCCTGAACACCTTGCATACATACAGGCCGCTAGTACGAAAGAAAGGAGGAGCTGCAGTCCTATTACAAATTGACTGATGAAGACATGGAGGAAATAATTGTAGTGTCCCCAAGGCCGAGCCCTTTGTAAGTTTGATGTATGAAATGAATTTTAAATATGTGTTATAGGTTGGTGAGCTAAGTTTGTATAAGCCGATGGGCTTATGTGATTATTAGGCCAAAGAGAGAGCCTAAGGGTTGTAGGCCATGGACCTGATTTTGTACTTATATGTATGCAACACATTAATAAAATACAAACATCATCGCGTGCAGGCCAACACGATGAATGAGTGATGGGGGAACTGAGAATCCATAGAGAGGGCAAGGGATTAGGGGATGTAAGGTGGGAAAAGGGGCTAAGTGTTAAGCCTAGGGGGCTTAAGCCTTGGGAATAATATTTTATTATTATTCCAAAGAACATGTGCATTTTATGTTGTTTATCCTAAGTTCCCGGCAAGGGGAAAATGTGCAAAGCGGATGCATGCTGATGGAACGCATGCAATTCCGAGGGTGACAAGTGTCAACCCTGGTGCATGCGAATAAACGACCAAGATGAGCCGTGAGAGGGGTTCTTCTCCATTCTTCCTGATTTTCCGAACCGGACATCCCGTCCGACCTCTGCAAGAGATACCCCATACATCCACTGATCCAGAAGCCTGTATGTTGATGCTAAAAATCTGAAACATCCTCTGTCTGAGTATTGAGCCTATGTGTGGAGTCTTGTTTGAAGCCATATCCGTGAGTCCATTTTCCATTGTTGAACCAGTTGGAAAGCCCATGTCTTTTTTCCTGTCGGCTGTTGTGGCCACGTAGTGCTGGACTGCATGGGGCTTGTTGGCCAGTTTGTGCAACACTCTCTCCAAGAGAGAGAGGTGGTTGAATTGGAAGAACAGGTTGCTTGGCCTGTGAGAGACTCTCTCCAGGTAAGAGAGTGCACAGAGGAAGGATAGAACTCCTGGAAGGAACCTTGTAGCTGCCACAGAGCTCAGAGACTTCCGGTCCGGTCTGTTGCTGTAACCCAAGGCAAGGGAGGTTAGCAGTCGAAGGATTGTCTAGGTGATAGAGAAGGTGCATACTCCTAGGGTGGAACAGGCATGTGGGGAAGGAGAGTCTGTGGGCAGTGAGCATGAGTGGTTCCTGGGAGAGAATTCCTTCCTCGTGACTGTGTGTTTTCCCTGTAACCTCAGCCTAGCCTAGGATTCCTTTCCTTGGGGTGGAGCTTAGTCCCAGCTCAGGGGTGACCTACTGCTGAGCTGATGAACAGTGTGGTCTAAGTCTGGGAGGTTCATGGAAGGCCTGCACCTGGTTGGTGGAATTACCTCAGTTTCAAGATAAGTATCAACTTATGTTAAATGTTATGTTTTGCATGCCTGTGATGCTTATATTTTATCATGTATTCTGTTGTGCAGATGAATTATGGTTAATTCCATTCTTAAAATTATGATAGCAATAATTTATATGACTCACTCTGAGTTTAAATGTGTTTCATTTTCTTAAATGCATGTTGTTTTATAATCCGAGAGTGGGTGTCATATTTCCGCGAAGTTTGTTAACTGAAAAAGTGGTGTTACAGTTTGGTATCAGAGCCAAGGTTTCGACACTGAGCCTATATGGGCCAGTGGAGTGGTATTTGGACCGAGGGTGAGAGGAGAAATTGTGTCTAGAGGACCAATTTCGGACCCTGGTATGGTCTAGAGTGTCAAGGAGCTACTTGACTGTGCCTTTAAGCTCATGAGGTATAGCGGTGTTGTGAAACTGCAACGTGTGTGGTGTATGGCCACAGGGAGAGAGGACTCCACAAAAATAGTGCTGGAGCCTTAGGATCTATTCGAGAGGGAAGGTGAACCCTTGTGACCATCGGATCTGGAAAATGTGCGCAGGGATTAAAATCCCTTTTGAAATTCACAGGAGTGTGGGAATCGCGATACACGAAATCCTTAAAACTCGAAAAAATGTGGAGCTCTACGTGGTAGATCTGGGAGGAAGGCTTGACCGTTAGATCTGGCGGAGTCGTGCTCGAGTTAGTCGCGAAACCTTTCGAATTTCGCAAAGTCGGGAGATGGGAAGTGAGGAAGGTGAACACCTCCAAAAACCCGAAACTCAAAATCCCAAAACGATCTACACCATAGACTGTAGGAAGGGAGTTGACCGTTCGATTCAGCGGAGGAGTAAACCGTATTTTTTTCAGGATTTTGGCAGATGGAAGTTCAAGATGTGGGGTGCATGAACTGTCGATGCCTGAAAACCCTGAAACGCCGAAAAGATCCGCGCCGTAGATCTGAGAGGGGACCTAACCGTTGGATTTTGCTTGGAATGGATGTGGGGGCATGAATGTGTACCATGTGCTAGTGAGTCAAGAATACAGGCGAGAGTGGTGGGACCTAAAGACGTCACCAAAGGTGACGTGGACCCTCCTGAATGTATCACGTGGCACTGTGGTGAAGAACAAAAACTGTGATGTGGGCCCGGAAAATAAAGTAATTCGCGATTTCGGAATTCGCAAAGGAGGAGAACGAAGGCTCAACACTCCAACTCGCGAAGTCACGAGTTGGCGAAGAAGTGCTAGCACTTAGCCCTAGCCTACAGTCATGTGTAGCAGGCACTAATGAGGAGGGAGCCATACCTGTATCGCATCTCGGGTATCGGTGTTTGGAGGAAATGAGTCGAGGGTCTTCGACTCACGAACTCGCGAGATCGAGAGTTGCAAAAGGGTGACTTTGGTTACGAAGATTTAACTGTTGGATCTTCGTGGACCGAGATTCCGAAGTTCCGAAGTCTCGAAATTTGCAGAGCTGGATAGAGCTCAGAAAACTTTGTGAAGTCAAAACGTTTTTTCTTGTTCACGTTGGCTTATGAATGTTGTAAGTTTTCTTGAAGGTTTAAGGGCCTGAAAAGCTTCGGTTGACTGCATGCTGTGTGTGTAGAGTTCAATGAGTGTCAGGATAGCCGAAAAATGACGCCAAGTATGGAATTGGAAGAGGTGCAGATTGCCTCCGAAACAGAAGACGAAAGAGAAGGAAAGGATGTCAACTTGGGAGTCGAAGGAACAAACTCTATTGGGCATGGAAAACAGATAGATAAAGAGGGACGCATGATGAAACTCATTAAAAAATTGCAGAAAGATGCCCAAGCTCGCCGAGCTGATGATCAAAAGCTCATGAAAATCAGGGATCAGCATGGTGAATTCAACTTAAAAATGTTGAAGAGCCTGGAAAGAATAGAAAAGAAATTGGAAAAAGAGAGTGACACAAGCAGATCAAAAAGTGTCAGAACCCCTGAGAGCAGAAGAAGATCGAGGAGTGGTAGCAGACATTACCGTCTCTCCCCAAAGCATTCTGGCAAGGAGACACACAGTAGTTCAAGCCCGTCCCCTACCAGAAAACACCGAAAATCTGGAAGGGATGAATTGAAAGGGGAAATCAACAAGATTAAACTGCTTACATTCGATGGTTAACATAAGAAGGAAGAAGATGCCGAAACATGGTTGTTGGGTATGAAGAAATACTTCCAACTGCAGAATTATTCTGCCCATGCAGAGGGAAGAATTGCAATGTACTAGTTGAAAGGAAAAGCATCCATGTGGTGGGATCAGTTGGTGCAGGTGCAACACATCGGAGAGAAAGAGGTCACGTGGAAGGAGTTTAAGAGGTATTTCGAAAAGAAATACCTGACCAAAAGATACTATGACAGAAAGATGAAGGAGTTCTTCGAACTCAAGTTGGGCAGCATGACCATTGATGAGTATGAACAAAGTTTTCTGGAACTACTAAAGTATGTTCCGTTCAACAAAGATGAGGCTGTCAAAATTCAGAGGTATCTGAGTGGACTTCCACCTTCCATTGGTGACAAGATTCAATATGACGATCCTAAGACCATGGAATAAACCATAAGAAGGGAAAAATTCTTATAAAAACAACAAAGAGAAAATCCTACCTTTCAGAAAGCTTGGGATGACCAGAAGAAGTTTAAGAAAGAGTAGAGGCGGAAGGGAAATAGGCCTCCCTTTTTCAGGAATAGTCCTTGGGGACAATCATCTTTTAGAGAGCCTAGGAAAGTTGAAGGGAGTGAGCATATGCCAATACCGCCACCTATGGAGTGTTGGGGCTATAAAGGGAATCATAGGTACAGAGACTGCCCCCACAGGAAAGAGATAAAGCGAGAACTGTCCATACTGTTCAGCAAGCTAAAACAATGGAGGATATGGGCAACAGAATGCCGAGGATCTACGCATCCCTGGACAACAAACAAGCATAATTTCAATCACAGATGATTGAAGTGGAAGGTACAATCAACAACCGATCACTTGTTATTTTAATTGATTCAGGGGCTATCCATAGTTATATAGATCCTAGAGTGGTGGAAAGTTTGCATTTAACAAGAAGAAAACATGAAAAGTCTTGGCTAGTGAAGTTGGCCACAAGAACCAAAAGGAAGGTCACTAAATTGGTTAAGTCGTGTTCAGTAGACATGAAAGGAATGAGCACTAAGGCTGAATTGAACATTCTGCGTTTAGGCTCATACGATTGCTTAATTGGGATGGACTGGTTGGACTAGCACCATGCCCTTCTGGACTGTCGTAAAAAGAGGTTTACATGCCTGAACGAAGAGGGAAATCAGGTAACAGTCCAAGGAATTCCTAGAGCTGTGGCTGTTAGGGAAATCTCAGCCATGCAGCTGAAGAAATGTTACCGGAAAGGCTGTCAATTATTTGCAGCTCGGGTGGAAGAAGCATCTCGAGATGTAGTCTCGAATCTGGAAGACCACGAGGTACTCAAAGAGTTCAAGGACGCATTTCAGGAGGTACCTGGACTACCTCCGAAGAGGGACATCGATTTTTATATAAATTTGATGCCTGGAGCAACTCCAGTTTCGAACGCTCCTTATAGAATGAGTACGCCAGAGCTGAAAGAGTTGCAATTGCAGCTCGAAGAGCTACTAAAGAAGGGATACATTCACCCCAGCATGTCACCGTGTGGTGCCCCGGTCCTATTCATGAAGAAGAAGGATGGGACGTTGAGGTTGTGCATTGATTTACGACAGTTGAATAAGGTAACTGTCAAGAACAAGTATCCTCTGCCAAGGATCAATGATCTTTTTCATCAGTTGAAGGATGTGAAAATATTTTCAAAAATAGATCTCCGATTAGGATATCACCAAATGAGAATAAATGATGAGGACATCAACAAGACCGCCTTTAGAACAAGGTACGGTCATTATGAATTCACGGTGGTGCCATTTGGGCTGTCCAACGCGCCTGCTATTTTCATGTGCTTAATGAATGGAGTGTTCAAAGATTATTTGGACAAGTTTGTCATAGTCTTCCTGGACGATATCTTGGTGTATTCCAAGACAGAGGAAGAACATGAAAAACACCTGAGAATGGTGCTGCAGGTGTTGAGAGAACACCAGATGTATGCAAAATTGAGCAAGTGCTCATTTGATCAAAGACAAATTCATTACTTGGGGCACATTATATCAAAGGAAGGGATCGCTGTGGATCCTGAAAAGGTTGAGGCCATTCGAGAATGGGCAGTGCCAAGGAATGTGGTGGAAGTTAGATCTTTTATGGGTCTGACAGGCTACTATAGAAGGTTTATAGCCGGATTTTCAAGGATAGCTCATTCTATCACTTCCTTTCAAAGGAAGGAGAAGAAGTTCCAGTGGACTGAAGAATGTAAGAGCAGCTTCCAGCGATTGAAGCAACTGCTAACCAGTTCTCCAATCCTGAAGATTGTAGATCCAAATAAGGATTACGTAGTGTGCACCGATGCGTGTAAGGAGGGATTGGGAGGAGTTCTCAGCCAAGAGGGATTTGTAGTTTGTTACGAGTCCCGAAAGTTGAAGGAGCATGAGAGGAATTATGCCACTCATGATTTAGAGCTGGCAGCAATCGTCCACGCCTTGAGGAAATGGAGACATTACCTCATGGGAAAAAGATTCGAGTTGAGAACAGACCATAACGATATGAAGTATTTATTTGATCAACCGACTTTAAATGTCAGGCAAATCAGATGGCTGGAGTTTCTGTGCGAATATGACTTTGATATCAAGCATATCAAAGGGAAAGAAAATAAGGTGGCTGATGCACTCAGCAGAAAAGTGCACGAATTACATGCTACATCCATTAGAATGTATAGGACTGAGATTAAAGACAGAATTTTGGAAGCTGCAAATGCTGATTTGTAGTACAGAGGTTTAGTAGCAAAGCTATAGCAGCGTGAGAGACCACAAACCAAGGAAAGTTACACCTTGGGAACTGATGGCTTACTTCTGTATAAAAACAGAGTGTATGTACCCAATGTCCGAGATTTGAACTAGAAATTCTGAAAGAAATGCATAGCGTGGCTTATGCTGGACATCCCAGATACCAGAAAACTGTGGCAGCAGTCAAAAGCCATTACTTTTGGCAGGCTCTGAAGAAGGAAATCGTTGAATACATCGCCAGATGTATGGAGTGCCAGAAGGGTAAGGCTGAGCATACACACCCAATAGGGTTGTTGCAGCCTTTACCCATTTTTGAATGGAAATGGGACATGGTAACAATGGATTTTATCACCGGACTACCTAGAACAAGCAAGCAACATGATTCAATCATGGTGGTGGTGGACAAGCTTACTAAAGCTGCCCATTTTATTCCACTAAAAACCACCCATAGGGCAGCTGATGTTGCTGATATATTTTTAAAAGAAGTTGCACGCTTGCACGGAATTCCTAAGACAATTGTGTCTGATAGGGACCCGAAATTCACCTTGAATTTCTGGAAAGGACTATTCAAGGGATTCAGAACGAATCTGAACTTTAGTACAACATATCATCCTGAGTCTGATGGTCAGACAGAAAGGGTGAACAGAGTAATAGAAGACATACTGAGAATGTATGTGATGGATAAACCATCAAGGTGGGAAGATTACCTACATTTAGTAGAATTCACCTACAATAATGGGTATCATACATTGTTGAAGATGAGCCCATTCGAAGCACTTTATGGAAGAAAATGCAACACACCAGTAAGCTGGGATAATCCAGCTGACAGAGCAGTGATTGGGTTTGAGCTGCTCAAAGAGATGGAAGATCAAATTATAAAAATTAAACGGAATCTAAAAGCTGCCCAGGATAGGCAGAAAAGTTATACTGACAGTAACATAACCCATAGAGAATTCAAAGTGGGTGACCATGTTTTCCTGAAAGTGAGGACTAACAAGAGTTCTCTGAAGTTGGGAAGTTGCGCCAAGTTGGCAACAAGATTTTGTGGGTCATTTGAGATCCTGGAAAGGATTGGGCCAGTTGCATACATGCTTGCATTACCTGCATCTATGACTGTACATAATGTGTTTCATGTTTCACTGCTTAAGAGATATATACCTGATGCTAATCATGTTATCGATTGGAATGTGATT
>ML782934.1:1519402-1543038 GCA_009831015.1 Picea engelmannii
AGGATTGGGCCAGTTGCATACATGCTTGCATTACCTGCATCTATGACTGTACATAATGTGTTTCATGTTTCACTGCTTAAGAGATATATACCTGATGCTAATCATGTTATCGATTGGAATGTGATTCAGGTGGAACCAGAAGGCATCCTGCAAGTGCATCCTGTGCACATATTGGACAGGAAAAGCAAACAACTCCGGAATCGAGCCATAGAGCTTGTAAAGGTCCAGTGGACCTGGTACGGTCCCGAGGACGCAACATGGGAGCATGAAGAGGTTATGCGGGAAGAGTACCCGCATTTTTTTGAAAATTTTGGAAAAAGCTTGCAGAGACAGTGTAAGGTTGCACTGAGGACAATGCATAAATAAGGGGAGGGGAATTGTAGTGTCCCCAAGGCCGAGCCCTTTGTAAGTCTGATGTATAAAATGAATTGTAAATATTTGTTATAGGCTGGTGAGCCAAGTTTGTATAAGCCGATGGGCTTATGTGATTATTAGGCCAAAGAGAGAGCCTAAGGGTTGTAGGCCATGGACTTGATTTTGTACTTATATGTATGCAACACATTAATAAAATATATACACCGCCGTGTGCAGGCCGAAACGATGAATGAGTGATGGGGGACTGAGCATCCATAGAGAGGGCAAGGGATTAGGGGCTGGAAGGTGGGAAAAGGGGCTAAGTGTTAAGCCTAGGGGGATTAAGCCTTGGGAATAATATTTTATTATTATTCCAAAGAACATGTGCATTTTATGTTGTTTATCCTAAGTTCCTGGCAAGGGGAAAATGTGCAAAGCGGATGCATGCTGATGGAACGCATGCAGTTCCAAGGGTGACAAGTGTCAACCCTGGTGCATGCGAATAAACGACCAAGATGAGCCGTGAGAGGGGTTCTTCTCCATTCTTCCCGATTTTCTGAACCGGGCATCCCGTCCGACCTCTGCAAGAGATACCCCGTACATCCACTGATCCAGAAGCCTGTGTGTTGATGCTAAAAAGCCAAAACATCCTCTGTCTAAGTATCGAGCCTATGCGTGGAGTCTTGTTCGAATCCATATCCGTGAGTCCATTTTCCATTGTTGAACCAGTTGGAAAGTCCGTGTCTGTTTTCCCGTCGGCTGTTGTGGCCACGTAGTGCTGGACTGCATGGGGCTTGTTGGCCAGTTTGTGCAACACTCTCTCCAAGAGAGAGAGGAGGTTGAATTGGAAGAACATGTTGCTTGGCTTGTGAGCGACTCTCTCCAGGTGAGAGAGTGCACAGAGGAAGGAGAGAACTCCTGGAAGGAACCCTGTAGTTTCCACAGAGCTCGGAGACTTCTGGTCCAGTCTATTGCTGTAACCCAAGGCAAGGGAGGTTAGCAGTCGAAGGATTGTCTAGGTGACAGAGAAGGTGCATACTCCTAGGGTGGAACATGCATGTGGGGAAGAGAGTCTGTGGGCAGTGAGCATGAGTGGTTCCTGGGAGAGAATTCCTTCCTCGTAACTGTGTGTTTTCCCTGTAACCTTAGCCTAGCCTAGGATTCCTTGCCTTGGGGTGGAGCTTAGTCCCAAATCGGGGGTGACCTACTGCTGAGCTGATGAGCAGTGCGGTCTGGGAGGTTCGTGGAAGGCTTGCACCTGGTTGGTGGAATTACCTCAGTTTCAAGATAAGTATCAGCTTATGTTAAATGTTATGTTTTGCATGCCCGTGATGCTTATATTTTATCATGTATTTTGTTGTGCAGATGAATTATGGTTAATGCCATTCTTAAAATTGTGATAGAAATAATTTATATGACTTACTCTGAGTTTAAATGTGTTTCATTTTCTTAAATGCATGTTGTTTTATAATCCGAGAGTGGGTGTTATATTTTCGTGAAGTTTGTTAACCGAAAAAGTGGTGTTACAATAACCAAGGAATGGCACACTGAATTCCTTGTACCAGTCGAGCAGATAGATATTTTCACCCTGACATCATCGAAATCCCTTTGGTCACCCGGACTAAGTATGACGGACCAAGAAACACAAAGAAAAAGAAGAAAAAGAAGAAAAAGGAGGAAGTGTGGGACATATACAGTGAAGAAAAGAACAACGCATCGGAGGAAATTGTGTCTGAATCACTTGCAGGAGGAGGAGGCGACAAAGTAAACCAAGAGGAGGAAGGGGAAGAAGACAAGAAAGAAGAGGGAAAAGTAACACCACCAAAGGAACCCCTTACAGAGGTCGAGCCGTCAAATAAAAGGAAGGGTTCTCCACAAAAACCCTCCGCGTGAAAGAAATCTCGAGCCACTAAGCCTCAGTTGCAGAATGTGTTCATAGTGGATGATATCCATCTCATCATCACAATTGTAGAATATTCTTCAGAGGATATCCTGCAGAGACATGAATCCAAACAAGAAACATGGTATGAAAGGATTGAGAAAGAACTGAAAGACATCCAACAAGCTATCCAGTCGAGCTGTGCAGTGTCTACTGTGCCATTCTCAGTGGAAAGTGTAGAATTGGGGGATGAGCCTAGCCAAATACGCAGATTAGTAGATGCGACAGAGACCCGACTTCGTCGAGTCCAGGAAGAGAAGGAGCAAGCCACATAGGCCTTGAAGCAATAAAAGGAGGAGGCCTTAGAGCAACTTCGGGTTGCACAACAAGAGACAGTGGACCTTTGGGAGAAGTTCGAAGAGGACAAAGAGCAAATCCAGAAAGAGAAAGACCAACTTCTTGCAAAGAAGACTGTGGTAAAGGAAGCTGTGACTAGAGAACTTCACTCTGTGCCCATCTTGGCACAGATGGAAGAAGAGACAACCGAAAGCCAAGTGGGGAAGCTTGCTGAGGCCATTCAAAAGATTCAAGCACGAGTATCAGAGTTATAACTTCAAGCAGTGTCGAGCACTCCACAAGAAGTGAGAGATCAGAGGGAAGAAACTGTTAGGAGCGCAGTAGAAAGAATCAAGGCATTGGCCTCATAATGTAAGGAATTGAGTGCTCGAAATGCGTAGACCTATGAGCGCCTTGTAGAAGACTTGGAGCTGAGGGCATTGGAGGCACAACTCCAGGAAGCGAAGCAAAAAGCATCGACTATGCAAGCACAATTGAAGAAACTTACGACAGTTGAGAATATGAAGAGGTCGCAAGAGAAATGCACAGTTCAGTAGCAGGTCACTGCCATCCAAAGCCGAGTTATGAAGGTGACCCATAGACTCCAGCCAGTGCAGGAAAAAGCCTGCACACTTTTTGAAGAGATCAAGGGAAAAGGTGCACAACTGGAACAGGTGGTCACAATAGTAGAACAACGCCTGGAAGGGCCTGTCACCAAGCAAGTACTTCAGGAGTTTGCTGAGCAGGAGGCTCTGGTGAAGTAGTGAGTTGAGGAATCTCGAGGCCTTTGAGGCACTGTTGCCCAGATCAGAGTGACTCGGGACGAGTCACAAGTGAGTATTGGGGGCTTGTTGGACCTTGACCAGGTTTTGAGGAAACATTAGTCATGCTTGACCATTTTTGGGACTTCGATAGGTTGGCCGAAGACGGAGCTCCGAGGTGAAGTGGAGATCGCGAGATCTTGCCCATTTTGTGTGATTTTTGGGCTTTTAGATTTTATGTAACGGGTATGGGATGTCAGCCCATGGGTTTACCCATGCTTAGGCCCCCTTTTTTAATGTATAAATAAGTATCTAGGTGATGTAAGTCAAGGGGGTGTTAGTTGGTTACTATCCATTGATTGGCTTAGTGCTTGGCTAGTTGGCTTTGTGCACAAATGAGTTAAGACTTGCAGAGCTAAGTGCAAGTGTTTTGTAAGTGATTTGTGCGCAGACGGTGTAAGACTTGGTGCCTTGATCTAATTCGAGGAAGGAGGATCTGGCGAGGTGCACACAGATCTCCTGTCCTTTGCGGAGTTGGATCTATGGCTTGGTGTATGTAAGAAGATTGGAAGAAGCTAACAAAGAAGAAGAAGAGTTGGTGGACGTAGCCCCACACTAGGGTGAACCATGTATATCCCGTGTTATTGTGCTTTGTGCTATGTGTTCATGATGGTTATGTTTATATTTTCTTAGTGTACTTTTCTGGATGTATGATAGGTAGATCCATTGATGCTTAGTGCTTGATATATGAATAAATGCTAGATCTTCTCTGATGCTATGTGTTGAATGCTTAGATGTGTTTAATATTGATTACTACTGCGCTGATATACAATTAGGGTTAACCTGTGATGTGAATAAGAATCATAACTGAATGCATACTATTGGCTAAGTGCTCTATTGAAGTGTGTAATCACAGATCTGTGTCCCAGCTAGGTTGTAGACACTTGAGTCCTACAACCCCCCTTGTCTCTAAATCGAGTGAGATTTCATCTACTTCGCAAGTGTTGCCGAAAGGGCTGATAGTTAGGGTTTTGTTGGTGTGTTTTTGAAGTGTTGAACCCTGGGTCTGCCCCTGAGCCAACAAGTTCTTGTCCCCTAAAAATAACCTCTTTTCCATGCTCTCTAGCTCTGTAGCTATCATATTTCCTTCCTAGAAAGATCCATAATCTCACATATGTCATGTACATATAGTTACCATGAGATATCAACAAAACAACTTCAACCAAAATCTTTTAAACTTGTATCTCACAAATTGTCACTTTCACTTCAAATTTGTTTTGTATAGGAAATCAAGTTTCACAAGTACAAGGTTCCTCCTCATAATGTTTATCTTTTACTACAATGGTTGTTGGTCTTACTTATGGGATTACATTCTAACCATATCCAAGACCATTTTACCTGCAACTTAATCCTTCTAATCAACCAAACAAATGTAAGTATTCAAGCATATGCAAAACCTCAAATTTCCACACACCATCAATTTCATCATTCTCCACTTTCAGTTATAACAATCAGAATGAATTAATTATTCATTTTGTGTGCATCACCAACACACTCTACATTACATAATGAAATCAATTATTCAAGCCATAAATATTGTGCCAATGATCATGGCCACATGCACACAATGCATCTTACATTCGCTCAATGAATCTAACATATACATTACATGATTCATAACAAAAGTTTGATGATTAATTCATTCATTTCCAATCATCTCAAGAATGACATACAACTTATGAATGCATCAAAAATATTTTACCAATATTTATATGTTGGTAGCTTCCTACCTTGACCATACCCTACCTAGGTATCAATGGCATACATGCCTTCAATCATGCTTTTATCAGTAAAGATACAAAATAATTCCGTTCAGATTAACTGCTATTTTGGCATGACCATTTTCATACCTTCATAGCTACTATCATCATTCTTAGTGTTACCTTTCCAATTGATACTTCCTGGGAGCTCACATGATCCCTTCATCATCCTTTCAACAAGAATCCTCTTGTCCTGTCCTCTACATGAGGTTTCCACCAAGGGTACTATCTTGTCACTATCTTCAATCATCCCTAGTGTAAATGTATGCACTCTACCATTTCACTTCTAAATGCATTTATTAGTGCAGATGCATTTCATTTATTCGATTTATTTCCACATATCAATTTTCTCATTCTAAAGAATATAATAAATAATAAAAGAGGAATTCGAGGGATTTCCCTCTTATCTAACTTCTCTGCACAACCTAGGTTTCATATCCCAACTGATTTATTCTATGACCTCTCTCTTTGCTCAAACAGTCTAGTCAGGTCCACCTTGAGATATCTTCCTTGATGCAATATGAATTCAATGTAGCAAATATAGTTTCACAAGTTCATTTAGAACTCCAGCATACCATGCATACACAATTAACATTTATTAATATTTTTCCCAATAGGATTTCCCAATCCTATTATCTTAACAAGGGTAATTTAGGGGAACCCTCCCCCTTTCACTTTTTGTTTTCAACTGGTTTTGTAAAAATGCAATGATATTACACTTGATAACATTCTAAGACATACATGGTCTTAATATACATATTTTCATTGCTTTAACTCATTTAACTCTATCTCCTAGAATAGATTTCACATAATCCATCCTCATATGACCAATTTGTATGCAACTCCTTTATTGGAATGTGTCCAACTTACCAAGATCAGATCACTCGACTCTTCTACTACTTGATGATATCATCAGTTGAAGTCATCCCCATGCAATGCTTATGCCTTATCAATATACATTATTACATACCTGGTCCCTATTTCATTGGAGGACCATTCACATTAGCATCCAAGGAATGTACCAACAAGTCCATAGTAACTCAATAATAATTCTTACAACCTCAACATGGCTTAAAATCAATTTATTTCGAAATCTTTGTTTTTATTCCAATGGAAAGTCTCATAGGAATATTCATAAGTATGTTACTCTTTCTCATGAGGTAGTCAATGACAAAAGAAAACCTGTTATATACTAGGTTATACATAATACTCCTGCTCACTTGTTATGTGAGCACTTCATACTAGCTCTTTCCTAGGAGTGGCTTATAACCCACTTAGGGAACTACTCTAAGATTATAAGCACAATCTTCAAAGTAATTTTCAATAATCAACAATAATATTACCCAAGCATAGAAAGCACTATTTCTTGTAGAGTAAGGTTTGCGTAAGAATCCACAACAAGATTCGTGCATTCACACCACGTATCCAAAAAATGTAGCCAACATTGCCATACATACATACATATATTAACACACATGTGTGCACGTGCATTAATTGTACAATTTCCTCATCACTCAAACACTTCTATTTGAGCTTAAGATTGGCATGTTTCAGGAGTTTCACACTCATTCACATCACAAGTTCTAAAGACATAATCATCAATGCGTGGTTCTCCTTCAAGAGAACTCTCTTGCATACTTTCTCTAAGAGAATCTCATGCAAAATAACTTCCAAACTAACGCCAACAAGGTATTGTCTGTACTACACAAGAAATAGCAGGAAAGTTATATGTCTTGCTCAACAATTCAATTCTTTCATGCATTCACATCCGAAGAGGTGCACTCAGGTGAATAGACATATTCCTTTCTGGGAATAAAAAACTTACCATTTTACCTAATAAATATATAAGCATAATAACATCCCTTTTCTCATGCATTCATGACCCTTTCTAGGTGTTACAAGTAAGTCTCATTAGCAATACAATGTACCATCCAAGATGACTCTTTCACAACAATCATCTACTTCACCATGGGTGAATAGTGTCAATCATACTATGGGTGGTGGATGGTACCTCCAAGAACATGCCTTAAACTACATATAAATAACAAGGATGAGTCTCATATGTTAATAGGGTCCTTATCGTTCTAGGTTTCTATTCCATCAGAGAATAGTCACCTAGGATTAGTACTTCATGAAGCTTCACATAAGCTCACAATATCAAGGGAAGGTTTATCATGACATATTATTTGGTCATGAATGTAGTCTTTACCTTATCAAATATTGCAAATATGACATAGCCATACTTCTCTTACTCATATTGTGAATCCTTAGATTTCTTCCATCACAAGATAGATGGATTAACCATAACACATATCAAACTTATAGATCAATTCCTTCATCACAAGGAACTTGATCATACAAGTTTTAGTCTTTGCAAGGAACTTTGCCAACTCGTACTAGCAAGAATACTTGCAATTTTTAGAAAATTATGTCCATCCATCAATTGAACTTATACAACACTTAGTACTGTACCCAATGCTCTGTCTTTGACTTATGCAGATCCGTAACTTAGATAATACTAACTTAATCGTCTACCTTTGTCCCATCCAGGCCTCGTGTTTGAAATATGATCTGATACCATATGTAACATATCCAACCAACAACTATACTCTTTCTCGATTCTAAGCTTCGAGCATAAATTTATGGCCCATTTAGTTTATTAAGGATTTCTATCTCCTACCATGTCATCATCAATACATGGCACCACACAAGATAGATTACATGACATCTTATGGTTAACCCCTAGATACATGTTTACCAAAGAAATTTCCTCTTCATTGGCTTGTCACAACTAAGAAAATCCTCTTCCATGCGTTGTTGCACATATCCCACAAAGTTCTTATCCTGCCCAGATAAATTTAAGGCTTGCGACATATCACGTTATGAAAATGTTTTTTCATCCACATGATGTTCTCATTGCAACTCCATAGTTTGTCATCCATGCGTCATATCTTGGGAAATGTTCTCTTATGTGCTGTGTCACATGCCCTTAAAAATTCTTATCATGTTCGAAGTTTTAAGCCATGTGATACATCACATTTGCAAATTTTTCCTGGTTTGCGATGGGCCTATCACATCCTTCAAAAATCCCCCTCATGATCTATCACACATATATTTTATTTTTGCAATACATCGTGTTGCACCAAAAATTCCTTTCTCGTGACCCAAGTTTCATCTGCCCCCTTTTTCTTCTTGTCTTCCTCATTTTTCTTCACTCATTTCTTGTCTCTGATTCCCTTTTCACATCTTCAAAATTGTTTGGGTTGTGATGTATCATGCCCAAAATATTTTATGGTGCAATATGTCCCGCCCTCAAAAATTTCCGACGTGCAATGTTAACCCTGTTTTCTAAGTTTTCACTTTCTTCAGGTGTCATGTGTGAGTTATATGGAGGTTTAGAAAGAGTATAAATTCTTGTAGAACCCTTTTCCTTGTGAGAAAATAATAATACTCCTCTTTTTTCTCTTTATCACAATTTTTGAAATCACCAAAAATAGATCTTCCTATCAAACCATTATGCCAATTTTAAGTTATGTACCTTTAAAGCCCTAATTTGGAGATTGTCTCATTGGTCGACCTTTCTCCCGATATATCTTTAAAATAGCCCCCATGAGTTTGAAATATTGGCATATAGTACTATGATATGTCTTCTTTGCAATGCCACAAGCTTGACCAAAATTTGATGTGCCAAGTGAAAACTATGGTAACTTTCCCAAAACTTGTTGATTCTTAGCCCTTTCTAGAGAGAACTTTTACAGAATGCCATGCATCCAATTATTTTTTATATGATTATAAAATTTGGACCTGAAACACTATGGTATGTACTCTTTCCAATGAAATAGGTGTCACTCAAATTGGATCTTTCTATAATCATATAAGATTGTTTTACATGAAACACCCATTTGACACTAGTTGTAGGACTAGTCAAAAACCCTAACTTACACAACTTGTAACTTGAAAAGTATAGAGAATCGTAATCTAATTTTTTTACCACATAGTCTGTGATAATTTTCCTTATTATACTAAAAAAATTGTCGTATAATGTGCCCCATAAATATTTTTATGATTGTTTTATCGAGAACACCTATTTGAGACTAGTTTTAGGACTAGTCAAATCTAGTCTGAAAGTACGCAAGTATAGTGAACCAAAACTTGAAATTTTTACCACATGTACTTCACTATGTCTCCTCAGGCTCCCAATGTTTTTTTGTTTGAAACTTCTGAAAAAAAAAGTTACATAAAAAATGCCAAGGTGATTTGTTTGAAGGAACAAAACCCTATGATCATATGCTCTGAAACCAAATGGTATGCACCAAACACCCAAATAGCATAAAAAGAGAGAGAAGAAATTCCATTCCTTGAGAATGAGAGAATAATAAATGTGAAACCTCTTTGAGGGGGAAACCTCCTTTTACAATATAAAAAATGTACAAGATGAGATGATTCTAAAACTATGTCTCTTTGGTATATATATAGGAGACAAAGGGTACACTTACAATTAAAGGGTCTAGCTGACCATACTAATATAACAATAAAAATATAATAACTCAATATTTGGGATTTATCTAGGGCTTAACATTGTAATTTAACTCTAAAGCCCAATTTCTCCATTGCATGAGAAGGGGGAAGTCCAAGATCCAAATATTGGAATGATTTTATACTCAATGGGAATGATTACAAAAGGATTGACAACCTTAGGCAAGGTTTGATTTCCTAAGAGGGAATGTACTAAGGTTTTACCATTTTTGTGCCATAAATATGCGATTTTTAATTTTGTACTTGGTAGAGTAGATTATTTGTTTCTCTAACATCATTTGAGTGGATTAAGAAGTTGGGAGTATACTTCCCATTGATGGCGTACTAAGGCTCATTTTGTATCTAGAATCTTGTATGATTATTTTTGGGCCCTTGGGACTCCATTTGTTGAGTGTGACTATGTGCATTATGGGTGAGGGTGGTAGTGATATCCTTGTAGAGGGGTTCCATTGTTGAGTGTGGTTGTGATCAATAAGGGCGAGGGTAGTAGTAAGACCCTTGCATGCTATACCTTGAGGGGTTTTGGGGGTGTTGTAGATGAGGGGCCTCTCCACCACATTGAGGTTGATCACTAGGATGATTTGTGTTAATCCTTTGGTAAATTGCAAATTAATTGTAGATAGTTTATATGTGCCATAAAGTTCCCCAACTCATTGAGCTTAAACCCTACTTGGGGGACAACACCTATGAAGGTGGTTGCATTGATTGGGAGAAAAATCAACTCTTGGGTGTGATCCCCCCCAATTTACTATCAAATTGTGGGATTCTAGAGCACTGATTGGATCAACACTTGGACTTCAATAAGCTAAGTATTACATGTACTTATAATAAAATTTAAGTTGTACTAATGGTTATATATTAATATGAATAACAATTAAATTTTGAATTTTTTATATGCATTATAGAGTTATTGGCACGCTGATCCGAAAAGATCTTTTAATGACTATGGTTGAGTTTTTATGCATGTATTGATTAACCAATTAGGAAACTTAATGAAAGAGGAAGAAGATATGAGAATATATCATAGCCATATAAACATGTATAGAACAAAATTTAAGTAATAAACAACAACAAACCATAACACCAATGTGATAACAGAGTTTGACAATCTTGCCTACATCTCTAGGCCTTTGTCTTAGTAGGTGAGGCTTTTTTATTTCTGTTCAAAGCTCAATAAGTACATCACAACAGTGCCAAAAAGCTGCAAGACTGATCTAGTCTTGTTCTCTCATATCTCTAGAACCCAACAGAAGAAACAAAACTCAAATCGGATGACTGGAGCTCCCAGAAATGGCCTGCAAAGGTGCCCTCCTCAACAACTTCCCTGCATAAAAATGGCTTTGGCTTGGCTTTCCTTCAACATAAACCTACTCTGAATCTCTCTCATGGCCTCAAGAAGGACTTTTTTATATAGATTTGAAGTTGGTTATCATCCCCCAACTTCCTCCCAAAGGATGGCCTAAAAAAGGGCCCAATATCCCCCAAAAATGGGCAAAACTCTTCATTAACAGGCACAAAATCAATAAAAATCCACTATAATATGGTAAAAAACCCACTTGTATAACCAAAAATAAAAATATCCCAAGGGGGCTGGGTGCACGCACAAAAGTAGGGTCACATGGCCTATAGGTGGCCAAGTGCCAACCCAAAGGGCTGCGCACTGGCCCCTAGCCCGAAAATGGTGGTAACATGTGGTAATAATATATGACCACGCCCCATGGGGTGTGCCTTACCCGTGGTTCCAATGCCCGCCTTGTTTACTGGAAATGTGTTAATCCACATGCTTGTTGGTTATGCATAGGTGCCCACGCCCCTTTGTATTGTGGTTACATGTATTACATAAACCATGGGTTGGGGCTTTGCCCCAACCCCTTTCCGCCCCCCAAACAATTACATTGCAAAATATATATTATAAAGTGGGTTTTAAATAACAAGGACATGTGTTTGGGAGTTGTCCATTGGACCTCTCCCAAGACTTTCTCTCGACCATAGGTCATGGGTTCGAATCCCATGAACCCCAACAAAATTTTAAACTGCCATCCAATGATAGGGTGCCACGTGGTAGCCCATGTCTGGGCCACGTGGCACCATTTGATTTGTCGAGAAGGTGCCACTTGTCAGCTAGATATTGGTCCAAGTCATATTCCCAGTCAACCTACTACTGTGCTGCCACATGTCTCAATTCTATGTCAGTAGGATGATGTCATGCTGACATTAACATTGACTGTTTTTGCCTGTTGACTTTTTACCTGTTTGGGAAAACAATCAGAGTGCGATAACTCTCACATACAACATCCGTTTGAGAAAGTAAATATATGGCTGGAATCATCACGACGAGACGGTCACAATGGAATTGGTTTCATTTGATTCAAAAAATGTTCATTTTTGAGCCTCTTCTGGACCTGGGAAGCCTCCTAGATTCAATTTTGGATCACACCTCCCCACTAAGGACCTTTTGGTCCCCAAAAGGTTACTAACCAATCAACAAGCTCGGGATAGGCCACCCGACTTGTCCTCTGTCTCTAAACTCTATCCTGTGCACCTGTCTCATCAAGATCAACTGTAACACAATCATGACATCTGACAACATATTGTTAGCCATTTGAACCCTATCACATTTTACTGAATCCACTATCATCCATGTAGACAACATTACTAATGATAGCATAAAAAACATGACTACAAATGAACTGCTATACTTGTAATATTTGCACGACATAAGCTTATCTTGAAGCAAATTGTGATTGATTTTCCATTCAACAATCATTTCTTGTTCTTGCTTAAGATCGATTACTTCATTTGAAACAATTATAGGTTTGTTTCTTGCTTGCACTTCCTTCTTTAATTGTTCCATTGTTTGAAGTGTTTTATTTTCCTTAACATGATGAACATGAACCACATAATATTGACTTGCTTTGGTTAATTGATATTGATTCTATGTCCTGTAGAAGATTTCTTTTCGATCATATAAATATGGACTACTTAAGACCATTTCACATTCAATTAATGGCACTAAATCACATGTTACCTCGTCCACATACTTAGATGAAATTGAAAATTTGATTATGCACTGCTTTGTTATGTGCATTTGATGATGATTGCTTATCCATTTAAGTGTGTAAGGCTTATGATGTACTTGTGTTTTTAAACCCAATTGCTTAACCAATTCTTCTGAGATTAGATTAGATTGAGATCCACTGTCGATTAATGTGTCTATCTTAGTGTGTCACATGATTACCCTTATATGAAACAAGTTTCTTCTACAATCAATGCCTTCACCAATTTTACTTGTCATACCAACCAATGAGACCTTTGATTCATCGCATGAATCTGATCCCAAGTCTATGGGTCTTGTTGTCGCTGCAACTGTTTGCTTCCCTTTCCTTTCCTTGAACCACTTTGACATCTTCTCGGGATGCAATTGCCAACATTTGTCCTCATCATGCCCCTATTTCTTGTAAACCTTGCAAGAGGGATTCTCATCCTTTCTCACCACTGTATTTGCCTTTTTTCCATGCCATTTCCTCTTATCCTCTTTCCTTGAAGAAGATTCCCCTGATACACCTGCTTTCACTGATTCAATGTATGTCGCTTGAACAAAAACCTCATCAAGGTTAGTGGGTTCAAACATGAATACAATGTTTCTAATATGTGCAGGTAAACCTCCTATATACTTCATAAAGGTTTCTTGTGTATGTAAAGGGACATCTAACATCACCATTTTTCGAAAGCCATCTGTATACTCTTGCACTATTTGTCATTTTCTTAGTTTTAAAGCTTGCCATTCAATTAATGCTTTTTCTTTATAACCCAAAGGATATAATTGCTTTCTAAGTGCATAAATGAAACTTTTCCATGATGGAAATACATTACCCACTTGTTGCATTCCATTTTGCAACTTTCTTTTCCACCAGATGAGAGTTGTACCTGTAAGTCTCAAAGATGCCAAGTTGATTTGTGTGGCCTCATCCTTGATCTGTTGCACACTGCAGTAAACCTCCATATTCCTGACCCAATTTTTAAGTCTCTTTGCATTAACTTCACCATCATATATGGGTAACTCAAATTTAACATCAAGTTTTAATAATGACATTTCATTCTTATGTTTATGAACATGTTTCTTTGCATTGGATTTAGAACTTGAACTTGAAGATGAAGAAGAAGAAGGAGGTGATGATGGAGGTGAAGGAGGAATCTGAGGAGGATCCTCTCCTTCTTCACTTTTTCCCTTTGAAGATTCACCCAAAACTGGTTTCTTACGTTCCAAGTAATCTTCATACAAAACTTTCATCATCTCTGACATCGAAAATAAAGCTTTTCGAAACTCTTTCTCATCCTGAGAAAGTCCCTCTTCCGATGTCATCTTCTCGGTGTGAGAATCTCTCTTTCTCAATCCAATTAATGGATTCTCTTCAACAAGATCGCCTTCACCATGAAGTAGCCTTTCCTTGTTTAACATGCAAAACTCAAATCCAAACGTCAACTAGCTCTGATACCACTTGATCCAAAAAGATCTTTTAATGACTATGGTTGACTTTTTATGCATGTATTGATTAACCAGTTAGGAAGCTTAATGAAAGAGGAAGAAGATATGAGAATATATCACAACCATTTAAACATGTATAGAACAAAACTGAAGCAATAAACAACAATAAACCATAACACCAATGTGATAACGGAGTTCGACAATATTGCCTACGTCTTCAGGCCTTTGTCTTAGTGGGTGAGGCTTATTTATTTCTGTTCAAAGCTCAATAAGTACATCACAGTAGTGCCAAAAGGATACAAGAATGATTTGGTATTTTTCTCTCATATCTCTATAACCCAACATAATAAAGGACACTCAAATAGGATGACTGGAGCTCCCAGAAATGGCCCGCAAAGGTGCGCTCCTCAACAACTTCCCTGCATAAAAATGGCTTTGACTTGGCTTTCCTTTAGCATAAACCTGTTCTTCTCTTTCATGGCCTCAAGAAGGCCTAGTTTATATAGATTTGAAGTTGGCTATCATCCCCCAACTTCCTCCCAAAATCAGGCCTAAAAAAGGGCCCAATATCCCCCAAAAATGGGCAAAAATCTCCATCAACAGGCATAAAATCAATAAAAATCCACTATAATATGGTAAAAAACCCACCTGTATAACCAAAAATCAAAATAGCCCAAGGGGGTTGGGCACACACACAAAATTAGGGTCACATGGCCTATAGGTGGCTAAGAGCTAGCCCAAAGGGCTACACACTAGCCCCTAGCCCGAAAATGGTGGTCACATGTGGCAATGGTATAGGACTATGCCCATGGGGTGTGCCTTACCCATGGTTCCAACCCCCACCTTGTTTAGTGGAAAAGTGCTAATCCACGCGCTTGTTGGTTATGCATAGGTGCCCGTGCCCCTTTGTATTGTGGTTACATGTATTACATAAACCATGGGATGGGGCTTAGCCCCAACCTCTTTCCACCCCCCAAACAATTACATTACAACATATATATTATAAAGTGGGTTTTAAATAACAAGCACATTTGTTGGCGCATTGGCCATTGGACCTCTCCCAAGACTTGCGCTTGACCGTAGGTCATGGGTTCGAATCCCATGAACACCAACAAAATTTTAAACTTCCATCCAGTGATAGGGTGCCACGTGGCAGCCCATGTCTGGGCCAGATGGCATAATTTAATTTGTCGAGAAGGTGCCACTTGTCAGCTAGAGATTGGTCCAAGTCATATGCCCAGTCAACTTGCTACGGTGCTGCCACATGTCTCAATGCTATGTCAGCAGGATGATGTCATGTTGACGTCATCATTGACTTTTTTTTTTTCCTGTTGACCTGTTGACTTTTCACCTGTTTGGGAAAAGGGCCAGAGTGAGATAACTCTCGCATATGTCTTCCATTTGATAAAGTAAATATATGGCCAGAATCAACGTGACGAGCCGGTCGTAATGGAATTGGTTTCATTTGATTCCAAGAACTTTCATTTTCGAGCCTTTTCTGGACCTGGGAAGCCTCCTGGATCCGATTCTGGATCACACACCTTCCTTATCTTATGTACTTTATGGATTGATACTCTATTTGATTTAGATTTGGTTTACCTTACTATGTTATAGTCTTAAAGAAAAAAATGTTGTTTGAGTAATGCCCATATGCGCTATAACATCTTTTCCACTCAACTTTGCAACTCTTTTCCATGTTATTCACCTATAATATGCAAAATTACAAATTATATGTTTCCATGCTGTAGGCCATGGTAGAATTACCATGGATCTCAATCTCGATAATGTTTCATTCTTCCTTGTGAGATCCTCTTCCTTTTTCGATATTTGTATTTATTTTGTTATTATCATAACTATCTTCATCACTTGACCTTCGAACTGCTCCTTTGTTTCCACTTCTCATTAAATTTTGGTTTGTAACTTATTTTGTTCATTCCATCTCCAAAACAAGGCCTTCACACTAACTCTCTCCTTGGCATCTATTTTCATTTATGTCCATGTAACTTTCTTTCAAGTTCCATTCTCCAAACTCCATGTGTCACATATTTATTTGATTTAAGTCTATTAGAGTGTGAGGCTCCTTTTTTTCCTGAATATTTTGACACCTTTTTGATACAGGTGGATATTGGTGGCCACCCACCTATCCCAACTGGCTCCAAACAGTCTTCTGGCAATTTACTATTTTTAGCAGTTTTTCAGTTCCTAAACTTTCGGGGCCATTTTGAGGGCCTAAATGAAGGTTTTTCGGGATCGATCACCTCAATGATATTCAAAGGCTCTGATTGAGACCCCAAAATTATTCTCCTCAATGATACCTTTCCAATGAGATATCATGCACCCCAAACGTAGATCATATTCCAAAGTTATGCCCTCGGGAAGTTGATACACCAAACTACCTAAAATGGGGTCCACAAAACTGTTGGATTTTCATCTTCCGGGGTTAGATTTTTTGATTTTATTTATGTTAAAAAGGCCTTTAGAGCCTCATTGTAATCATCTTCTTGCGAATGTGAGTAGCTGTCACATCTCTTCTTATAGATAAGCTGCCACCATTCTAGCAAGTCTTTCACTCTGTATTTTTACAATTTTGCACATTTCGTTCATTAATAGAAATTATGTATTACTATATATTTGTGTTTATGGTTGCATCACTGATATATTTCTGTTATATTATTGGCTATATGAGATATCTCTCTACATTTCTTTATTATATCTTCGCTCTCATTTTGTTCCAAAAATAATTCGGATCAGTGGTATCACAACAGATTTCTCTTGATCATTTTTTCCAGTGCATATCCCTGATGAGGTCCGAATATAGAAAGTTTAGTCTCGATCTTGTCTCTATTGAGAAAAATCACTCTTGCATGCATAAGAAACCCTCCATGGTGGAAGAAAATAAAAACTATAGAGCATGCAATTATATTAATCTGTTTCTTGAGCAAGCTCTCACACGACAAAGGGATGAAATGATGGAGAATTTTTCCCACATCCTTCAACACCTGTTGACAAAAACATGAACGTCTTCATCAAGCGTCCATTTTGGAGACACCTCTCCTTTCAAGGTACAAGTTAATTTTGATATTCCCATATTTGAAGGACAAATAGATGCAAATTCCCTAGAAAAATGGTTAAATCTGCTAGAAGGTTATTTCGTTGTTCATAATTTCTCCGAAAGGGAAAAGATCACCTTCACACTCCTTAAGGCTCTCCCCCATGTCAAACATTGGTGGGAAACTTACTGGGAGAAAATTTACACAGAGGAATTTGGAATATATGGGGCAGAGCCCACTTGGGATTTTTTTGTGGATGTGGTCAAGGAACAAAATTACCCTGTTGGCAACTATGAGGATCAATACATGAGATGGAACACACTGTGGCAAGAGAGAGGCCAAGCAGTGCCGGATTTCACCAATAACTTCCATACCTTGCGCAACAAGATGGGTATCAAAGACTCTGAGGGACATCTGGTTTTGAAATACCATGGGGCTCTACATAGATACATCCAAACTGAAATGGATTTTCTGGACATCTCATCACTGTGTGCTGCTTATCGATATGCTATTAAAATTGAATAGAAAATTAAGCATCAGAACAAACAAGAGTTAGGGTCTGCAAATCCGCAACAACCAAAGTATGGTAAAGACGACAATAACAACTAACCTTTAGAAAACCGATCCAAGCCACAGGAAAAGTAGGGTAACGAAAAGATGAAGTAGGACACTGGAAAATGGTTCGATTTCCACAAAATCCCTTGGCACAACACCGATGAATGTCACTCAAAATAGTGATTAGTGGCTGAGGTCAAAGACAAGGAGCCAAACCCTGATTCATAATCTTATTCAGAAAATACTGGTAGAATACATATCATCGACACAGACCCCACTTCTATAGTCGCGACCACAACATTTCAACCAGAAGAGCCAACAAATCCTGAAGTGGGGGATTTCCTTTTTCATTCACAGATGTGGGTGAAGGGGACCCCGTTGCATTTTATTGTTGATAACAAAAGCCAAAAGAACCTCATCTTAGCAGAGGCCGTTAAACAGTTGGGTTTGTCAACAACACCACACTCACAACCATACAACATTAGGTGGCTTTGCCAGGGATGAGATCTTCGTGTCAGCCAATAGTGTCGATTGTCATACGACATCTAACCCTTCAAGATGGATGAGGTATTATGTGATGTTTCTCTGCTGGATTTATGTCATGTTCTCTTGGGCCATCCATATATGTGGAAGCGCCATGCTATTTATGAGTCTCGACCCTGTAGTGTCATTGTTACTATGGGGGGTCATCTCTATAAGATACCAGAAGTAGTTCCGACTATCGTCCCACCTAAATAGTGTTGCAAGGTAGTATCTCATCCTACAAAATTCAGCTTCTTCACAATCTGTTCAAAAGGTGAACATAAGGACACTACAACCACTACAGCCTTGGTCCAAGCACCTTCTATCCAACAGAAGTAGGTCGACAGTATTGCAACAAAGAATAAAGATTCCTTCTGCACGCAGGCATCTCATGTAGCCAGAATGGTTAAAAAGGTCCAACCCTTCCAACCATAGGTTCGTGACAACCTTCAGCAAGCTAAGCAACACAACTTCTCCAACAAGGCAAGCAACTCATCAAGAAGCAGATTCAGTAAACAATTTTCCCTGTCCCTCGGGCACTCAACACAATGGATACCATTGCTTCCTAAAGAGGGAGGATTGATCCAGGGGGATATCTATGGCCACCCACCTATCCCAACTGGCTCCAAACAATATTCTGACAATTTACTATTTTTAGTAGTTTTTTGGTTCCTAAACTTCCAAGGCCATTTTGAGGGCCTAAATGAAGGTTTTTCGGGATCGATCACCTCAATGATAGACAAAGGATTTGATTGAGCCCCCAAAATGAATCTTCTCGACGATACCTTTCCAACGAGCTATCGTGCACCCCAAACGAAGATCATATGCCAAATTTACGCCCACGGGAAGTTGATACACCAAACTACCCAAACGGGGTCCACAAAACTATTGGCTTTTCATCTTCCGGGGTTAGGGTTTTGGATTTTATTTATGTTAAAAATGCATTTAGAGCCTCATTGTAATCATCTTCTTGCAAATCTGAGTAGCCATCACATCTCTTCTCAGAGATAAGTTGCCACCATTCTAGCGAGTCTTTCACTCTGTATTTCTACAGTTTTGCACATTTCGTTCATTAATAGAAATTGTGTATTACTGTATCTTGGTGTTTATGGTTGCATCTCTGATATATTTATGTTATATTATTGGCTATTTGAGATATCTCTCTACATTTATTTATTATATCTTCACTCTCATTTCGTACTAAAAATAATCCGGATCACTTTTATATGCTACATCATTTAGTCCTTCAAAGAATTTCAATCCCTGCTATGCCAACACACATCTTGGGATTCCATCTAATACAACCTCCACCATGTCTTTACCTCTTGTATTTGTGTCTTTAGAAAGTACACAAGGTTTATGGATGCACACCAAAACTTAGTATAAATGCATGCCATTTTCTTCTAATATTTCATGAAAACATGCAAAGTTAACCACATTGTTCTTGAAAGACATACCCAAACTTCTCAAAATTCAGTGCTCATCATTATGGACTGATCTTCTTTAAATTTCCAAGTTATTCATTCAATATTAAACAATCTTCTTTGGTTTGCATTCTTTTCTCTCTCACACAATCTTGGTGCGAATAAATTGGGTATTATAAAACTAACTTTGATGTTCCTGCGTAAGATTCCCCTTGTTAGCGCTAGAAGTCAACTCAAGACTGCTATTGAGTCAAGCCTAACACATCTTGTTTCAAAATGATCAATAATTTTATGAAGGTGGAAAGATCACACATTTGGTTTCAATGAGGCTTATGATTTGAGCTATTTAAACCACTTTCCTATGTGCAACAAACCAGGTAAATAAAACCTCTGATCAGTGAAATAAGATAAGTGATATGGTATGGAAGAATTGTGGAACAAAAACTGATAAATTCACCAAAGAGAAACCTGTGCTTTAATTCCTTTACTCAGTAGAAGAATGAATCATTACTCATAAACCCTTTCCAAATAAGATTCAAAGGGCTTAAACATTTATGTGGAAAAGATTGCAATATATCCTATAAAGAAACCTTCTCAACACATATTTGCAATCATATATCATACAAAATAAATAAATATTCCAGATGAATTAAAAGATATGATAAACAGAGAATAGAAACACACTAACCATTGGCTTCATAAACAACTGGCATCTTTACATAGGAAAATATAAGAAAAATAACTTTTGAGAGTTTTACAATGAAAGCCCAAAACATGGATCTCTGCCCTCCCATCTCTTTTAATTACTCTCTTTTATAAATATATTACATTCTTCTTAAGATCCAAGAAAAATGGATCCAAAAACCTCCATCCCAAATTCAAAATGATGAGGTGGCTAGGCAATTTTTAGGAAAAATAAATTGTCGAAATTCTGGAAAAATGATGCTTAGAGATCCATTCAAATCTTCCCAACCATGACACCTGTGTAAAAATAGAAAGAGGTTTTTGTATTTGAGTATGTTGTTGAGAAATACCTCTTTCACTTTTCAACAATAACCTTCCAGCTGCTGGGGATATGTTCCAAAAAATAATGACTAAAATAGAAAAAATCCTGAATTTCTAGTAACTTCTTGCTAAAAATTAGGTGTGATACAATAACTTCGTGTAGCACCCTTTTCAAAATATTATTTTATAATTTAAAACCCCTCATATGACCTTAATATGGAAAAAAATATGCTAAGAAGACCTTATTATCTTTATATAAGAAAACTATGAATTTTTAAGACCAAAATTTGATCATGAAAATATTAGTGCTAACATGGGCTCCACGGGGGATGGCATGCTCCCTACGAGCTGCCAAGAAAAAGAAGACCTGTGCCTTCATCCATTGGGATCTGGAGTCATTCATCTCATTCCAAACTTCTGCAACTTATTCTGAAACCAAAACATACTGCTGCAAACCAAATATAAACTGAATGTTGTGCTCAAACTGAAAATTAAATACTTGCATTGGAAACTTATTTATGCACACTCCTACTCCAATCAACTGAAATACTGCTTGATCAAGTGTAATTAGATTTCCAATGAAGCCATAAAAACATATGAATGATGAAATGTAATCCTTGTTTGCAGCTAAGTAAGAGGAAATGAAGAGAGTAAGTCATGAACAACAAAAATTCCACAAAAAACATGTACTCACAACTGCAAATAAACGAGACGCCAAAAATCGCAGCATTTTGGATCTGTGGAAATGACAAATCCATCCAGGATGCTAATGGATTCTGAAGAACATGGAAATATTTTAACCAATTTAAAAGATCAAAATTCTACTGCTTGAAACCCACTACATGAATAAGATTGGGCTACTCTTTCTCTCCTTGCAACAACTTATGAAAATCATATGCTTCACAACCATTAAGGGAAACAAAACACTCTTTAAACTGCTGATTAATTCCTTGAACAAGAGACTCATTTGCAGTGTTTAGAATAGCAGGAATTTCATGAAAATCATAAGGCAACATTGCATTTTGAAGAGGAAAAACATCATACTCATCAGATTATTCATTATGAGCAATAGGTAAAGAAGGCATAACTATATCTTCAAGAATTTGATCTGAACTAATATCCTTCTCAATCTCTTCAACACAAGCATATTCTTCATGATTGTTAGATCCTTTACATAACAAATCAAACTCATGAAAACATCTTTCATAAGGAAGGTCAACATAATATCTTTTCTTAAATGCAACATGAAAGTCCTTCAACAAATGAACACTAGCAGTAGGAAGGGATTGAGACCATTCATGAGCATGTTCTTCCAAAGAGAATCTAAACATCTTGATTAATACATCATCATGAACAAGATCACGTTCAAGCATGCATTTATGAAAATTTAATAAGTTCTCACTAGGATGATCATGCCTTCTTCCTTTGAATCTGGGAAGATAATCATCCCATTCAACTATAGTAGGAACTGGATGCGAAAAACCAGCTATGTTTGAGAAATTACAAAATGCATACCTTTGAGCAAGAATAACATCCATTTCAAACCAATGAAGTCGCCAATAAATTCATCTATCATGAAACTGGAGTCGCCAAGTAGAAAATTGCAGTCTAACTAGTGTCCTGCTCCCGTCTACCATCAAGAGCTGGATCTATTCAATGTTGTTCTCCCAAGGAAGACCACTTCTTTCTTCGCTCCCCGACAACAACGCCAAAATATGTTAGCGCTAGAAGTCAACTCAACACTGCTATTGAGTCAATCCTAGCACATCTTGTTTCAAAATTCTCAATAAGTTTATGAAGGTGGAAAGATCACACATTTGGTTTCAATGAGGCTTATGATTTGAGCTATTTAAACCACTTTCCTATGTGCAACAAACCAGGTAAACAAAACCTCTGATTAGTGAAATAAGATAAGTGATATGGTATGGAAGAATTGTGGAACAAAAACTGATAAATTCACCAAATAGAAACCTGTGCTTTAATGCCTTTACTCAGTGGAAGAATGAATCATTACTCAAAAATCCTTTCCAAATAAGATTCAAAGGGCTTAAACATTTATGTGGCAAAGATTGCAATATATCCTATAAAGAAACCTTCTTAACATAGATTTGCAGTCATATATCAAACAACAACAAAATATGTTCAAGATGAAGTAAAAGAGATGATAAACAGAGAATAGAAACACACATTGACCATTGGCTTCATAAGCAACTGATATCTTTATATAGAAAAATATAAGCAAAAATAACTTTTGAAAGTTTTACAATGAAAGCCCAAAACATGGATCTCTCCCCTCCCCTCTCTTTTATAAATATATTACATTCTTCTCAAGATCCAAGAAAAATGGATCCAAAAACCTCCATCCCAAATTCAAAATGATGAGGTGGTTAGGCAATTTTTAGGAAAAATAAACTGTCAAAATTCTGAAAAAATGATGCTCAGGGATCCATTTGAATCTCCCCAACCATGACACCTGTGTAAAAACAGAAAGAGGTTTTTGTAGATGAGTCTGTTATTGAGAAGAACCTCTATCACTTTTCAAAAATAACCTTCCATCTACCCGAGATCTATTCCAAAAAATAATTACTAAAACAAAAAAATTCTTGAATTTCTGGTAACTTCTTGCTAAAAATTAGGTGCACTACAGGAACTTCCTGTAGCACCCTTTTCAAAATCTTAGTTTTAGACTTTAAAACCCCTCATATGACCCTAATATGGACAAAAATGTGCTAAGAAGACCTTATTATCTTTACATAAGCAAAATATGAATTTTTAAGACCAAAAATTGATCATGAAAATATTAGTGCTAACACCCCTCATTTGAAAAATAACATATCCTTTTGCTTAAGAAAAAAATCAATATCTATTGTTTCTAAATCTTCTCTTCCTTCCACATATCAATCATTAC
>ML782934.1:1558137-1570563 GCA_009831015.1 Picea engelmannii
ACATAACACAACAAATGATAAAGGAGTTCACCCCTCTCTTGGGCTACATCTCCTGGTCCAGCTTCCAATGGATCTTTTATATTATTTGCTCAAAGTGCTAAAATATGTGCTTTACAATGCTCAAAATGCCAAATAGATGGCTCTAATGGCTTCAAAACATCCAAAAACACCTAGTTGGGCTTTTTTGGCACCTGATTTGGCCAAAAATTGAAGAAGATAGGCTTCCTGGAAGTTCCCCTTCAAACTTGCTGTCTCTGGATCGCCAAAATGCACCTCTGTGTGTCCAAGCTAGCTCACGCGCTCATTTTCGTGCTAAAACCTAGCATCGGGTGCACAATCGAAAAACCGCGCAAACTGTAGGACGGTTAGGGAACCTAGCCCCTGACCGCCAAACCGTTGGGCATATGGGTCATATGACCGCGCATAAAAGGCTGGGGCTAAACTCTAAATCATATGGTTAAGCGCCAAGTGTCGGCGCGTGGTTTTAAACCGTTGGCAATGTAAAATACCGCACAATAACCATCGGTCAAATGTATTGTTAACATAACCGCGTGTGGTATGGTCATATGGTTACCCACATGTGATTGCGGGCTAACCGTTGTTAAAAAAAAAAACAAACTTCCGCGCATTTAACCATTGGTCATATGTATTACAATACAACTGCGGGTTTGACTCCGTTTGAATTGCGCGTGCACGGTGGTGGTTACATGGTAATCCGCATGTGGCCGTGGGCTGGGGTTTAGCCCCAGTCCGGACCGCGCCCAACCATAACATGACTCAAATTCAAATAAAATTGAAACCATATAGTGGTAAGAACTACACGGGTGGCGCGCCGGTTAGGCAACCCTTCCCAAAGCTAAACCCCTGCCCGGAGGTCGCGGGGTCAAGTCCTGTAAACTCCACAAATTTTAACCAATGCCCAGGTGACACGTGGTGGCCCTTGCTTGGGCCACGTGTCACCATTCCATTCGCCACCAAGATGCCATGTGTCAGATGATAATTCGTCCACATAACTGCCAACTGTCCACCAACGCAGCCTTGCCATGTCAATGTACGACCCTGCCACGTCATCGTACGACCCTGCCACGTCAATAATCGTACGGACTGTACAGTCAACAATTTTTTTTTGCCTGTTTGACAATTTGAACAGAATGCAATATCTCACTCATCCGACGTTCGTTTAAACCCGTTTGAGTTGCATTGTGTTCGTGATGATGAGGCCTACACACCCGTTCGATTTGAAGCGATTCCGAGCACTTTGAATTTTGAGCAAAATTTGATCCCCTGGATCATCCAACATGCAGGATGCATGATCTAACTAATAAATATCATGTGCTATCAATGTAATTATATTGAATTTATGCCGTGATGAATACCAATCGATTTCCGCTACGTAGTGACCCTATGTGGTCTTAGATTTGCTGAAGCGAACATGTGTAATTTTTTACTGATGACTGTGAAGGTATTGGGAATAAGTACTTCCCAAGGTAGAATATAGTCACGGGAAGGGCATGACACCATATTGGGATTATCAACTTGGTAAGCTTTTTCATTTTAGCATTGACACGTGGACTATAGTTACAAAAATGATATTTGGGTTTCATTTGCATAAAACTTAAATCATAAATAAACATGTCCTTTTAAATGCAACTCTTTCTCGGGTTTATCAAATGAGTTAAGGTTATGAATGTTAGACCAAATTACCATAAATTATAATTCATCTAGCCTCCATTCCCAAGTCAACACTATTAGAAAGAACATGAGAAATCATCAATCCGATGTCTTGCACGCTACAGACGCCTTGATACGAAAATGCTTGATTTCCAAACAAATTCTAAAATTCAAATAGGTAGTAAATGTATGGTGAGACATATAAATAATAAAGTCCTGATGGTTTTCGTCTGCAGTAACCATGACATGTGAAGAAGAAAGAGGGAAGGCCGGGCTGTTGGTTCCTCCTGTTGAAAAAAGTTCACTGTAATTGGTGACAAAATGCACTCTAGAGTCTTAACCCTTACATTCATAGAGCCCATAAGAAACAATCACAGCATGAAATGTTCAACTCTGTCTCCGTAAAAGGTTCTAGAGTGCTCTACTCCTTTACAGTTTGAAGCAGTTATCATGCTCCACCGCCAACAATCACCTACATGTAATCCTCTATGGAGGCGAACAATATCAAGCCTATTACACAGTTGAATCTGAATCCAATGCGACATAGATAGAGTGTAACAAATATGCTTTACACATTAACGAAGTCTCTTCAAAAGGAAACACAAAAGGTTGGAATAAAACTTCATATTGGAAAATTTAGTATGGGTTCATAAAAAATTGTTGTTACAGATGAAAAATAAGGATTTTCAGTTATAAGCAATAGGTAACTAATACCTTCATTTTCCAAACAATTTCCAGAATTTGCAAGAAACCTGACAAAGTTCCTCCCTTACCAGGATAACACCATGCAAAATAGAATTGTCAAGAGGAAACTTGGTAGATACATGCACAAACAAGCTCAGTTAATGAAGAACTAAGGGACAAACTTGTGATCCAAATATCCACAGAGACAATACATCAAGCATAAAGGGTACAATACAGATGTTTCCTGGGCACTAATAAATTTTAGGGTTGAAATTTAACTCCAAGCTTATTAAGCACCCACATTCTCGGAAAATGCATGTGAGGTTTGCCACAAGTGCTTGTGAATTTTCAATCGCCATGGTCTATACAAAAACGATTTAGTTCATAGTGGTCTCGGTGACCCAGGTATCTAGACAATAAGTGACTTCTAACTTAATAAGATATTATCTGTATTTCACAAGCCAGTGCAGGGTTGAATACTATAAAAATGCACACAGAGTGGTGGGTTACACACTCCATAAACAAATATATGTACATGGAGTGAAAAACAGAGGACAAATTGATTTCTCCGGAAGCATTAGAGGAATCTGGTACACCAGGTATAACTGATACCTAAATAACTTTGAAGCAGAGAAGATAGGATGGTGCCATGCAGATTCATTGATACGAGACCAAAACTAAGACTAAGGATATGTAACTGGTTCAACTACTAGGTAAACTCTAACCATTGGTTCAAATACAACTGATTCCGAATCAATAGGCTTTCAAACTAAAGGATCCGTCTCTGGGCAAGGTGATGGTTTTCGATCTGGCTTGTATGCTTATGTTAGTTTTTCGAACTAAAGGATCTGTCTCCGGGCGAGGTGATGGTTTTCGAATTGGCTCGTATGCTTATGTTAGTGGTGGTGACTCCGTTGCTGGTGCGTATAATGGTGGATCAACTACTGAAACCACTGCTGCCTATACTGCTTGCTTTTCTACTAGTGATAGTATTGCAATCTCTGCTGCTGGCTTAGATATTAAACTAATCCATATGATATTAAACTAATCCAAATGCTAAGGAATGACAACTGTGTATATTACTACGTCTATTTGTCATATCTGTTGATATTAATGACTGGAAACATTAAACTCCTTTACCTTCTGGGCAGGGATTTGTTGCTCTGCAACCTGCCTTGTTATTAATATATAATTTTTAATTAGAATGTATTGGCATTAAATACTTACCATGAAATTTATTCATTTTATTATTATTATTATTTATATATATTTTTAAATAATTAAAAAAATTAAATGTGATGTTTTATTATTATTTATTTATAATTTTAAATAATTAAAAATACAAATCTATTATTATTATTATTATTTATTTTTCAAAATAAAACAACTTTTATAGTGTACAAGTGAAGATGTTGCTTTTACTCATAAGTTCATATATAATTTTCACATTCAATATAAAATTTATTATTTGTGATTTTTTCATTATTAAAAGTGTTGATAATTTTCACATTTAATATAAAATTTATCATTTCGATGTTTTTCATTATTAATGTATAATTTCAAATGGATGAAGAATCCTTGAACTTGGGATTTAAGTGTTGCTTGGATTCTAAGGGCTCTCTTCACACATGATAATATGGAATGGCTCAACCTATGATGTGTCTGGGCATTACCACTATAGATGAAATTGGTATGCACTCTACAACTGCTCATGAATAATGAGGCTTGATCATAAGCCATCATTTCCTTCTCGGTTGTGTCGAAGGTTCCTAGCCAATACCTTTGTTTTGTAATTTGAATATATGCAGCATAGCGACCTAAAGCCACAGATATGATGGGTGCACAAGAGCACTTCTTCTCAGGGTTTCCAGAGATTTGTATGGAGTTGATCTAATAATCTCATCGTAGGGTGACATAGGGTTTATGTAGGGTTTAGTTTGTTGAAGTCCATTTGATGTTGACTCTAAAGTAAGAGGTACTAGATTATACATATGATCTACTGGAGGGCCAACAAATATTGTCTAGCCCAAAACTTGGTACATTTGTTGACATGGTGGATCCATGGGGACAAAAACCCATTGGGTATTTCCCATTGGAAGAGGATATGATTTCCATTATTAGTGAAATGGAATAGGCACTAGATAAACAAAGTTTAAGTGAAGGTGAACTCTCAATGGAAGGGGTGACAAGATCAGGTGATGTATCTCATGGGATTCTTAATTTGGTGAAGGGTGCTAGGTCAGATTCAAAATATCTATGGAATTTAATCCATAGGACAGGTGAGTAAGGGGTTTTAACTCTGACAATTGATACCACAATGGCCACATTTACTACATATGACACTTGCAGAGACCTTGATTTACCATTATATGGCTCAAACTTAAACAACAACCAAGTTATAGAGCTAGGTTTTATCAGAGGACTATTGGATTTCAATCTTATGAGTGGCTCTCCATACTCAGCTCCAGAAATTTTAGGGTTTTGAGAATTGGAGGGTGGCAGGAGACAAAAATGATGGATTTGTGTAAAAAGAAAGCATGATCATGTCTACTTGTTTTTGGGAGAAAAGATAAAACTTAATGATATTTTGATGATGGTGGACATGGTCCTAGTTGGTTGTTTCTAGGGAGAATAATGAACCCTAAGGGAGAATAATGAACCCTAAAACTATGAAGGTATGGACCAACACTAACTTCAATCCCTTAGTAAGTTACAATCCTCGATTTTTATTATTGGTAAGAGGGTGCATGGTCTATATCTTCCAGACCATAGGCGAGGTAGAAATTATCCTTTACAAAAGGTGAAAGTGGGGAGCACAACCCCTCTTTCTCAAGAAATGGAATCTAGAATTTGATGTAAAATTAACTCGATTGGATATCATCTCGATATGGGTAAGGCTTCCAGGACTCCCTCTTGTTCTGTGGTCAAAAGGAGTTTTTGAGGAAATTGGAAATGATCTAGACATTTATTATGAAGTCAATCTATCTTTTTGAGACTCAAGTTATCTGGGTATAACTCATATTCTTGTAGGCCTAAATAGTAGAAAGGGACTGACAAAGACTATGGATATAAGGAGGAGTTTTGATCACTATCACTTGAACATAGACTATGAAGGTATCCCATTCAGGTGTGGCCAATGCCATTTATATGGTCACTTAGCAGTCAAATGATCTCATACTAGTCATAGAAATATTTGGATATATAAGAAGAAATTGAGAGATGGGGAGGATGAAATGTCAGGAGAAAATTCATCTTCTAGGTCGATGGAGATTATGTGGGAAAATATGGCTACTCATTGTCCACAATAAGTTCCTTTGGAAATTTTATTCCAGGCCCTGAACCTAAGTCAGGGAAAAGATCAAATTTTGGAATGAATTAGGAAAGGAATTTCACTTCATTCAGGCAAGTCCACAAAGTCTCCCTCTTCGGCTAAAAGAAAATCCTACGGAAATTTTATTTTTGGCACCTGGGGTTTGAATTTTGAAAAAAAAAAACTGGACCATTGAATTATTTCCTACTGAGCCTATATGGAATTAAAATCCTAACCCCCTTCCTCTAATTCCTATACCTAGGATAAAGGAGGCCCAGATGGATGGGACATCAAATAACATATCCTCTACAAATCTAGGTATCGTAACAAAAATTTGGAGGCCCATTAAATTCCACCTTCCATGGAAACCTCAAAGTATAATATCATATCAAGGAGCAAAGGAACTCTTGATTTCCCTGACAAGGTGGAAGGGGGTTTGAAATAGCTAGAAATTGATCGAAAAGCCCCTCACAAGGGAAGGAAATCATATATATCACTGGATAAAAAACAAACATCCTTAGAAATTAAATGTGGTAAACAACTATCCTTAATTGGGAATCTTAGAGAAAATTCCCCTAAAGATGGTTTAAAATGATTTTGATGACCTTAAATTGCAGAGGGTTGGACAACCCCTAAAAAAAATCGACCCTAAAAAATTGATAGAGGCATCAAATCCTTCAATCACTTTTCTACATGAATTATGATTAATGGAGATAATATTACTTAGGAGCTATCAAGAATTTTAGTTAGCTAAGAATTTTGTTTGATTATGTTGTAGGAAGGTTGAGGGTGAATATTATTGGGTGAAAGAAATATTCTTTTACCCTTACTAATTCTTGGGATTTTACTGTAGGTCTAGAAATTACTCTGTTCTCTTTGGATATTGGGAAATAAACTACTTTTCTAAATGTATATGGGCCTTATATGGACAAAGTAGATCACTGAGACATGTTCTTTCAAATGAAATTGCTTCATTATGGTTTAGTGGTAGGGGGAGGAGACCTAAATTTCTCATTGGGAGCCTCAAAAGTCTAGGGACTTGCTGCATAAGTGGATTGTCTTTCGGGTTATTTTATTAAAAAATTGGAAGAAGTAGGCTTATTTCATGTTGAGTATGCCAAACTATACCGAACTTGGAATAAAAAGAGATTGGGAGAGGCTCATATTTCAAAGAGACTCAACCATTTCCTGATATCTAAAGATTTTATTGAATATCTATGGGTTACCATGGACGGGGGGGGATTCTGACCATAATTAGGTTACACTAGAAGATAAACTTGCCAACCCATTCAAGATGAATCCAAAGTGGATGAGGGAACAAGAGTTTTAAAACAAAATTAAAGAAGAATGGGCACCATATGATGGAAAATTAAGGGAATCTACTCCCATACAATTTCATCAAAATATGAAGAAAAAAAAAAAGGTAGCTATGCAATGGGAAAAGGAAAAAAAGGTGAAGGAGGATAAAACTCTTAAAGAAGTGGACGAAGCATTGGATTTACATTACAATAGTGAAGGTTACTTGACTAGAGGTAAATCTAGTTGAAGACAAAATTACAGGTAAAGCTATTTGAAGACAAAAATAGACATATACTCTAGGAAAAAGAAAAAAGAGTGGAGGATTAAAAGAAAATCCTTATGGCTATAGACATGAGATGATAACACAAAGTTTTTCCGTAGATCTACGAATTGCAAAGAAAACATTAATTCCATATGGAAAATAGAAAAGGATCAAGGATATATCCATAGAAGGAGTAGATTATTGTTATTTCATAGTAAATATGGACCATTCATTATAAGGTCACAGATATGACAATATAAATTATGTTAGGGTTTTTTTCCCTAGAAGGAAACCCTATTTTATGAGGGAAATGTATTGCAGCTATGCATCATTGCGAATATTGTATTCTGAGAGAGGAGACTATGAGAGAAATAAGAATAAGTTATAGTGGGTGTCCTGTAGGTTGTATCCCTTCATTTGTTGGATAATAAAAAGGAAAGACATGTAAATTTCTCTGGTGGACGTAGCCCACACTGGGTGAACCACATATATCTATGTATCCATTGTATTGTGCATCTACTGTGTTTTATTTCCACATTTCTTTTATTTTATTGCTCCGTGATCTCGTTTTTCTAACAACTGGTATCAAAGCGAAAGGTAACTCGCAGGAAAAGAGGGTTCCTGGTTCGAGTGGGAGCAATAGCGAAAGATGGAAAGTTTAGGTTCGAGAAATTTAACGACCAAAACTACCGGTTATGGAAGATGAAGATGGAATATTATTTATATCATAAGGATCTATTCCTACCATTGGGTGGAATAACAAAGAATCTGACAGCCATGAAGGATGAAGACTGGGAGGTTCTTGACAAAAGGCACTAGAAACGATATAGTTGAGCCTGGGAGTGTCAGTGACTTTCAATATTTCGAAAGAAAAGACAACGAAGGAGTTGATGGACACATTGGATAAACTGTATGAAAAACCCTCGATGTCCAATATGAAGAGATGATTTAATATGAGGATGTCAGAAGGTGGGTCTGTTGCATATTATTTAAATGAATTTAATACGGTTACTAATCATATAAGTTATGTAAAAGTGAACTTTGATAATGAGGCCAGGGCTCTTCTAATCTTGTGCTCATTTCCATAAATTTGGAACGACTTGGTCATGGCTGTAAGTAACTCTGTCTTTGGTTCAAAAACTTTAAAATTTGATGATGTTGTTAGTGTTATCCTCAGAGAGGAAATGCAACGAAAAAGCACAGGTGAGACATCATGTAATGCGTTAAAAATGGAGAACAGGGGAAGACAAAAGGATAGAGGAAAGGGCTCAGGGAACAACGAGAATTATAGGAAGGGCGGATCCAAATCCAGACTAGGAAAGATAGAGTGTTGGAATTGTGGGAATAAAGGAAATTTGAAGAAAGACTGCAGAGTTCCAAAGAAACAAAGAGATGGACAACAAGAGAAAAATCAAGAAGCAAATGTAGCAGGTGATGTGTTACAAGATGCTTTGATTATTTCTATAAATAATATTTCTGAGTCGTGGGTAGTAGATTCAGGGGCTTCATTTCATGCCACATCCCATAGGAAACATTTTCTATATTATGTACAAGGTGATTTTTGACAGGTTCATTTGGGTGAAGATGCACCATGCAAAATTGTTGGAATGGGAAAGGTAAAAATAAAAAAAAACGAATGGAAACAAATGGTTGTTGAAAGAGGTAAGACATGTTCCATATTTAAGGAACAATATAATTTCAACATGGAAGTTGGCAAGTGAAGGTTGTATATCCATATTTACAGATAAGGCGTGGAAGGGCACCAAAGGATCACTCGTGATAACAAAAGTAGATAAGGTAGGTACATTGTATTTATGTACCGGTAATACTGACTCTTCTATCTCTTTAACTTCTACAGGAGTGGATACATCACTGTGGAATCATAGACTTGGACACATGAGTGAGAAGGGGATGCAGATACTTCACAAAAGAATTTTTTTGCCAGATTTAAAAAAATTGATTTGGATTTTTGTGAGCATTGTGTTTATGGAAAACATAAGAGAGTCAGATTTCTTAGAGTCGGAAAAGAAAATAAGAGTGAAAGGTTAGAGATTTTGCATATAGATGTATGGGGACCAGAGCAAGTATCATATCTTGGTGGCTCTTGCTATTATGTTACTTTTATTGATGATGCAACTAGAAAAACTTGGGTTTATTGCATTTGACAAAAATCTGACGTTTTTGATACTTTTAAGAAATGGAAAGCTTTGGTTGAGAATGAGATAGGAAAAAGGTTGAAGTGTCTCAGATCAAACAATGGATGTGAATATTGCAACAAGGAGTTTGATGATTACTGTTCATGCCATGGGATTTGTAGAGAGAAGACAGTTCCAGGAACACCACAAGAAACTGTTGTGTCATAAAGAATGAATAGGACAATCATGGAGAGTGCAAGGAGTATGAGATTGCATGTTGGTTTCCCCTTACAGTTATGGGAAGATGTTGTAGACATTGTTGTTTACTTAATAAACAAAGGACCTTCAAGCTCTTTGGATGGTAGAATTCCAGAAGAGGAATGGACAGGTAAAAAGGTAAACTATTTTTTTTTTAAGACTTTTGGTTGTGAAGCATTTGTCCATATTGATAAAGAAAATAGAACAAAGCTTGAGGAAAAATACAAGAAGTGTACATTTATTGGATACGGTCTTAATGATTTTGGTTATCTCTTATGGGATTATGAAAATCACAAAATCATTAGGAGTAGAGATGTCTTATTCAATTAGAAGGTCATGTAAAAAGATCAGTTGCAGGGAAAGAAATAGGAAAAAGAAAAACTAGAATACACAATGCTTGATGAGATCATTGAAAAAGAAATTCCAAAGGTACTAGAAAACCAAAATGTACAATAATAGGAGAAACATGTACGTCAAACTCCTGCAAGTGTTATTAGAAGATGTCAGAAGGTGGGTCTGTTGCAGATTATTTAAATGAATTTAATACGGTTACTGATCAACTAAGTTATATAAAAGTGAACTTTGATGATGAGGTCAGGGATCTTCTAATCTTGTGCTCATTTCCAGAAAGTTGGAACAAATTGGTCATGGTTGTAAGTAACTCTATCTATGGTTCAAACACTTTAAAATTTGATGATGTTGTTAGTGTTATCCTTAACGAGGAAATGCGATGAAAAAGCACAGGTGAGACATTAGGTAATGCATTAAACATGGAGAAAATGGGAAGACAAAAGGATAGAGGAAAGGGCTCAGGGAACCACGAGAATTATAGGAAGGGAAGATCCAAATCCAGACTGGGAAAGATAGAGTGTTGGAATTGTGGGAAGAAATGACATTTGAAGAAAGACTGCAGAGCTCCAAAGAAACAAAGAGATGGACAACAAGAGAAAAATCAAGAAGCAAATGTAGCAGGTGATGTGTTACAAGATGCTTTGATTCTTTCTATAGATAATATTTCTGAGTGTTGGATAGTAGATTCAGAAGCTTCATTTCATGCCACACCCCATAGGAAACATTTTCTAGATTATGTTCAAGGTTATTTTGGACATGTTCATTTCGGTGATGATGCACCATGCAAAATTGTTGGAATGGGAAAGGTAAACATAAAACAAAAGAATGGAAACAAATGTTTGTTGAAAGAGGTAAGACATGTTCCAGATCTAAGGAAAAATCTAATTTCAACATGGAAGTTGGCAAGTGAAGTTTGTATATCCATATTTACAGATAAGGCGTGGAAGGGAACCAAAGGATCACTCGTGATAACAAAAGTAGAGAAGGTAGGTACATTATATTTATGTACAGGTAATACTGAATCTTCTATCTCTTTAGATTCTATAAGTCTGGATACAACACTATGGCATCATAGGCTTGGACACATGAGTGAGAAGGGGATGCAGATACTTCACAAAAGAAATTTGTTGCCAGATCTTAAACAAATTGATTTGGATTTATGTGAGCATTGTGTTTATGGAAAACATAAGAGAGTCAGATTTCTCAGAGTCGGAAAAGAAAAGAAGAGTGAAAGGTTAGATATTTTTCATACAGATGTATGGGGACCAACTCAGGTATCATCTCTTGGTGTATCTTGTTATTATGTTATTTTTATTGATGATGCAACTATAAAAACTTGGGTTTATTGCATTCGAAAAAAATATGATGTTTTTGATACTTTTAAGAAATGGAAAGCTTTGGTTGAGAATGAGACAGGAAAAAGGTTGAAGTGTCTCAGATCAAACAATGGATGTGAATATTGAAGCAAGGAGTTTGATGATTATTGTTCATACCAAGGGATTCGTAGAGAGAAGACAGTTCCAGGAACACCAAAAGAAACTGGCGTGTCATAAAGGATGAATAGGACAATCATGGAGTGTGCAAGGAGTATGAGATTGCATGCTGGTTTGCCCTTACAGTTATGGGAATATATTGTATACATTGACGTTTACTTAATAAACATAGGATCCTCAAGCTCTTTGGATGGTAGAATTACAGAGGAGGCATGGACAGGTAAAAAGGTAAACAATTCTTTTTTTAAGACTTTTGGTTGTGAAGCATTTGTCCATATTGATAAAGAAAATAGAACAAATCTTGAGGCAAAATCCAAGAAGTGTACCTTTATTGGATACAGTATTAATGATTTTGGTTATCGCTTATGGGATGATGCAAATCACAAAATTATTAGGAGTAGAGATGTCATATTCAATTAGAAGGTCATGTAAAAAGATCAGTTGTAGAGAAAGAAATAGGAAAAAGAAAAACCAGAATACACAGTGCTTGATGAGATCACTGAAAAATAAATTCCAAAGGTATTGGAAAATAAAAATGCACAACAACATGAGCAACACGTACCTAAAACTTCTGAAAGTGTTGTTAGAAGATATACCAGGTTAAGTAGACCCCCTGAATGATACTCCCCTTCATTGTATTATTTATTGTTGACTGATTCTGGTGAACTAAAATGTTATGAAGAGGCAATGCAGGCAGACACTAAAAAGAAGTGGGAACAAGGCATGAAAGAGGAAATGAATTCCTTGGTAAATAACCAGACTTGGTATTTGGTTCAGTTTCCTACAGGAAAAAGAGCATTATAGAATAAATGGGTTTACAAGTTGAAGGAAGAAGATGGAGAAAAAAAGTGGTACAAGGCTAGAATTGTTTTAAAGGGGTTTGCACAAAAGAAAGGTATAGATTTTGATGAAATGTTTTCTCCTGTTGTTAAAATGACTTCAATTAGGACTATTTTAATTCTT
>ML782934.1:1570663-1588312 GCA_009831015.1 Picea engelmannii
TGAATCTGAATCCAATGCGACATAGATAGAGTGTAACAAATATGCTTTACACATTAACGAAGTCTCTTCAAAAGGAAACACAAAAGGTTGGAATAAAACTTCATATTGGAAAATTTAGTATGGGTTCATAAAAAATTGTTGTTACAGATGAAAAATAAGGATTTTCAGTTATAAGCAATAGGTAACTAATACCTTCATTTTCCAAACAATTTCCAGAATTTGCAAGAAACCTGACAAAGTTCCTCCCTTACCAGGATAACACCATGCAAAATAGAATTGTCAAGAGGAAACTTGGTAGATACATGCACAAACAAGCTCAGTTAATGAAGAACTAAGGGACAAACTTGTGATCCAAATATCCACAGAGACAATACATCAAGCATAAAGGGTACAATACAGATGTTTCCTGGGCACTAATAAATTTTAGGGTTGAAATTTAACTCCAAGCTTATTAAGCACCCACATTCTCGGAAAATGCATGTGAGGTTTGCCACAAGTGCTTGTGAATTTTCAATCGCCATGGTCTATACAAAAACGATTTAGTTCATAGTGGTCTCGGTGACCCAGGTATCTAGACAATAAGTGACTTCTAACTTAATAAGATATTATCTGTATTTCACAAGCCAGTGCAGGGTTGAATACTATAAAAATGCACACAGAGTGGTGGGTTACACACTCCATAAACAAATATATGTACATGGAGTGAAAAACAGAGGACAAATTGATTTCTCCGGAAGCATTAGAGGAATCTGGTACACCAGGTATAACTGATACCTAAATAACTTTGAAGCAGAGAAGATAGGATGGTGCCATGCAGATTCATTGATACGAGACCAAAACTAAGACTAAGGATATGTAACTGGTTCAACTACTAGGTAAACTCTAACCATTGGTTCAAATACAACTGATTCCGAATCAATAGGCTTTCAAACTAAAGGATCCGTCTCTGGGCAAGGTGATGGTTTTCGATCTGGCTTGTATGCTTATGTTAGTTTTTCGAACTAAAGGATCTGTCTCCGGGCGAGGTGATGGTTTTCGAATTGGCTCGTATGCTTATGTTAGTGGTGGTGACTCCGTTGCTGGTGCGTATAATGGTGGATCAACTACTGAAACCACTGCTGCCTATACTGCTTGCTTTTCTACTAGTGATAGTATTGCAATCTCTGCTGCTGGCTTAGATATTAAACTAATCCATATGATATTAAACTAATCCAAATGCTAAGGAATGACAACTGTGTATATTACTACGTCTATTTGTCATATCTGTTGATATTAATGACTGGAAACATTAAACTCCTTTACCTTCTGGGCAGGGATTTGTTGCTCTGCAACCTGCCTTGTTATTAATATATAATTTTTAATTAGAATGTATTGGCATTAAATACTTACCATGAAATTTATTCATTTTATTATTATTATTATTTATATATATTTTTAAATAATTAAAAAAATTAAATGTGATGTTTTATTATTATTTATTTATAATTTTAAATAATTAAAAATACAAATCTATTATTATTATTATTATTTATTTTTCAAAATAAAACAACTTTTATAGTGTACAAGTGAAGATGTTGCTTTTACTCATAAGTTCATATATAATTTTCACATTCAATATAAAATTTATTATTTGTGATTTTTTCATTATTAAAAGTGTTGATAATTTTCACATTTAATATAAAATTTATCATTTCGATGTTTTTCATTATTAATGTATAATTTCAAATGGATGAAGAATCCTTGAACTTGGGATTTAAGTGTTGCTTGGATTCTAAGGGCTCTCTTCACACATGATAATATGGAATGGCTCAACCTATGATGTGTCTGGGCATTACCACTATAGATGAAATTGGTATGCACTCTACAACTGCTCATGAATAATGAGGCTTGATCATAAGCCATCATTTCCTTCTCGGTTGTGTCGAAGGTTCCTAGCCAATACCTTTGTTTTGTAATTTGAATATATGCAGCATAGCGACCTAAAGCCACAGATATGATGGGTGCACAAGAGCACTTCTTCTCAGGGTTTCCAGAGATTTGTATGGAGTTGATCTAATAATCTCATCGTAGGGTGACATAGGGTTTATGTAGGGTTTAGTTTGTTGAAGTCCATTTGATGTTGACTCTAAAGTAAGAGGTACTAGATTATACATATGATCTACTGGAGGGCCAACAAATATTGTCTAGCCCAAAACTTGGTACATTTGTTGACATGGTGGATCCATGGGGACAAAAACCCATTGGGTATTTCCCATTGGAAGAGGATATGATTTCCATTATTAGTGAAATGGAATAGGCACTAGATAAACAAAGTTTAAGTGAAGGTGAACTCTCAATGGAAGGGGTGACAAGATCAGGTGATGTATCTCATGGGATTCTTAATTTGGTGAAGGGTGCTAGGTCAGATTCAAAATATCTATGGAATTTAATCCATAGGACAGGTGAGTAAGGGGTTTTAACTCTGACAATTGATACCACAATGGCCACATTTACTACATATGACACTTGCAGAGACCTTGATTTACCATTATATGGCTCAAACTTAAACAACAACCAAGTTATAGAGCTAGGTTTTATCAGAGGACTATTGGATTTCAATCTTATGAGTGGCTCTCCATACTCAGCTCCAGAAATTTTAGGGTTTTGAGAATTGGAGGGTGGCAGGAGACAAAAATGATGGATTTGTGTAAAAAGAAAGCATGATCATGTCTACTTGTTTTTGGGAGAAAAGATAAAACTTAATGATATTTTGATGATGGTGGACATGGTCCTAGTTGGTTGTTTCTAGGGAGAATAATGAACCCTAAGGGAGAATAATGAACCCTAAAACTATGAAGGTATGGACCAACACTAACTTCAATCCCTTAGTAAGTTACAATCCTCGATTTTTATTATTGGTAAGAGGGTGCATGGTCTATATCTTCCAGACCATAGGCGAGGTAGAAATTATCCTTTACAAAAGGTGAAAGTGGGGAGCACAACCCCTCTTTCTCAAGAAATGGAATCTAGAATTTGATGTAAAATTAACTCGATTGGATATCATCTCGATATGGGTAAGGCTTCCAGGACTCCCTCTTGTTCTGTGGTCAAAAGGAGTTTTTGAGGAAATTGGAAATGATCTAGACATTTATTATGAAGTCAATCTATCTTTTTGAGACTCAAGTTATCTGGGTATAACTCATATTCTTGTAGGCCTAAATAGTAGAAAGGGACTGACAAAGACTATGGATATAAGGAGGAGTTTTGATCACTATCACTTGAACATAGACTATGAAGGTATCCCATTCAGGTGTGGCCAATGCCATTTATATGGTCACTTAGCAGTCAAATGATCTCATACTAGTCATAGAAATATTTGGATATATAAGAAGAAATTGAGAGATGGGGAGGATGAAATGTCAGGAGAAAATTCATCTTCTAGGTCGATGGAGATTATGTGGGAAAATATGGCTACTCATTGTCCACAATAAGTTCCTTTGGAAATTTTATTCCAGGCCCTGAACCTAAGTCAGGGAAAAGATCAAATTTTGGAATGAATTAGGAAAGGAATTTCACTTCATTCAGGCAAGTCCACAAAGTCTCCCTCTTCGGCTAAAAGAAAATCCTACGGAAATTTTATTTTTGGCACCTGGGGTTTGAATTTTGAAAAAAAAAAACTGGACCATTGAATTATTTCCTACTGAGCCTATATGGAATTAAAATCCTAACCCCCTTCCTCTAATTCCTATACCTAGGATAAAGGAGGCCCAGATGGATGGGACATCAAATAACATATCCTCTACAAATCTAGGTATCGTAACAAAAATTTGGAGGCCCATTAAATTCCACCTTCCATGGAAACCTCAAAGTATAATATCATATCAAGGAGCAAAGGAACTCTTGATTTCCCTGACAAGGTGGAAGGGGGTTTGAAATAGCTAGAAATTGATCGAAAAGCCCCTCACAAGGGAAGGAAATCATATATATCACTGGATAAAAAACAAACATCCTTAGAAATTAAATGTGGTAAACAACTATCCTTAATTGGGAATCTTAGAGAAAATTCCCCTAAAGATGGTTTAAAATGATTTTGATGACCTTAAATTGCAGAGGGTTGGACAACCCCTAAAAAAAATCGACCCTAAAAAATTGATAGAGGCATCAAATCCTTCAATCACTTTTCTACATGAATTATGATTAATGGAGATAATATTACTTAGGAGCTATCAAGAATTTTAGTTAGCTAAGAATTTTGTTTGATTATGTTGTAGGAAGGTTGAGGGTGAATATTATTGGGTGAAAGAAATATTCTTTTACCCTTACTAATTCTTGGGATTTTACTGTAGGTCTAGAAATTACTCTGTTCTCTTTGGATATTGGGAAATAAACTACTTTTCTAAATGTATATGGGCCTTATATGGACAAAGTAGATCACTGAGACATGTTCTTTCAAATGAAATTGCTTCATTATGGTTTAGTGGTAGGGGGAGGAGACCTAAATTTCTCATTGGGAGCCTCAAAAGTCTAGGGACTTGCTGCATAAGTGGATTGTCTTTCGGGTTATTTTATTAAAAAATTGGAAGAAGTAGGCTTATTTCATGTTGAGTATGCCAAACTATACCGAACTTGGAATAAAAAGAGATTGGGAGAGGCTCATATTTCAAAGAGACTCAACCATTTCCTGATATCTAAAGATTTTATTGAATATCTATGGGTTACCATGGACGGGGGGGGATTCTGACCATAATTAGGTTACACTAGAAGATAAACTTGCCAACCCATTCAAGATGAATCCAAAGTGGATGAGGGAACAAGAGTTTTAAAACAAAATTAAAGAAGAATGGGCACCATATGATGGAAAATTAAGGGAATCTACTCCCATACAATTTCATCAAAATATGAAGAAAAAAAAAAAGGTAGCTATGCAATGGGAAAAGGAAAAAAAGGTGAAGGAGGATAAAACTCTTAAAGAAGTGGACGAAGCATTGGATTTACATTACAATAGTGAAGGTTACTTGACTAGAGGTAAATCTAGTTGAAGACAAAATTACAGGTAAAGCTATTTGAAGACAAAAATAGACATATACTCTAGGAAAAAGAAAAAAGAGTGGAGGATTAAAAGAAAATCCTTATGGCTATAGACATGAGATGATAACACAAAGTTTTTCCGTAGATCTACGAATTGCAAAGAAAACATTAATTCCATATGGAAAATAGAAAAGGATCAAGGATATATCCATAGAAGGAGTAGATTATTGTTATTTCATAGTAAATATGGACCATTCATTATAAGGTCACAGATATGACAATATAAATTATGTTAGGGTTTTTTTCCCTAGAAGGAAACCCTATTTTATGAGGGAAATGTATTGCAGCTATGCATCATTGCGAATATTGTATTCTGAGAGAGGAGACTATGAGAGAAATAAGAATAAGTTATAGTGGGTGTCCTGTAGGTTGTATCCCTTCATTTGTTGGATAATAAAAAGGAAAGACATGTAAATTTCTCTGGTGGACGTAGCCCACACTGGGTGAACCACATATATCTATGTATCCATTGTATTGTGCATCTACTGTGTTTTATTTCCACATTTCTTTTATTTTATTGCTCCGTGATCTCGTTTTTCTAACAACTGGTATCAAAGCGAAAGGTAACTCGCAGGAAAAGAGGGTTCCTGGTTCGAGTGGGAGCAATAGCGAAAGATGGAAAGTTTAGGTTCGAGAAATTTAACGACCAAAACTACCGGTTATGGAAGATGAAGATGGAATATTATTTATATCATAAGGATCTATTCCTACCATTGGGTGGAATAACAAAGAATCTGACAGCCATGAAGGATGAAGACTGGGAGGTTCTTGACAAAAGGCACTAGAAACGATATAGTTGAGCCTGGGAGTGTCAGTGACTTTCAATATTTCGAAAGAAAAGACAACGAAGGAGTTGATGGACACATTGGATAAACTGTATGAAAAACCCTCGATGTCCAATATGAAGAGATGATTTAATATGAGGATGTCAGAAGGTGGGTCTGTTGCATATTATTTAAATGAATTTAATACGGTTACTAATCATATAAGTTATGTAAAAGTGAACTTTGATAATGAGGCCAGGGCTCTTCTAATCTTGTGCTCATTTCCATAAATTTGGAACGACTTGGTCATGGCTGTAAGTAACTCTGTCTTTGGTTCAAAAACTTTAAAATTTGATGATGTTGTTAGTGTTATCCTCAGAGAGGAAATGCAACGAAAAAGCACAGGTGAGACATCATGTAATGCGTTAAAAATGGAGAACAGGGGAAGACAAAAGGATAGAGGAAAGGGCTCAGGGAACAACGAGAATTATAGGAAGGGCGGATCCAAATCCAGACTAGGAAAGATAGAGTGTTGGAATTGTGGGAATAAAGGAAATTTGAAGAAAGACTGCAGAGTTCCAAAGAAACAAAGAGATGGACAACAAGAGAAAAATCAAGAAGCAAATGTAGCAGGTGATGTGTTACAAGATGCTTTGATTATTTCTATAAATAATATTTCTGAGTCGTGGGTAGTAGATTCAGGGGCTTCATTTCATGCCACATCCCATAGGAAACATTTTCTATATTATGTACAAGGTGATTTTTGACAGGTTCATTTGGGTGAAGATGCACCATGCAAAATTGTTGGAATGGGAAAGGTAAAAATAAAAAAAAACGAATGGAAACAAATGGTTGTTGAAAGAGGTAAGACATGTTCCATATTTAAGGAACAATATAATTTCAACATGGAAGTTGGCAAGTGAAGGTTGTATATCCATATTTACAGATAAGGCGTGGAAGGGCACCAAAGGATCACTCGTGATAACAAAAGTAGATAAGGTAGGTACATTGTATTTATGTACCGGTAATACTGACTCTTCTATCTCTTTAACTTCTACAGGAGTGGATACATCACTGTGGAATCATAGACTTGGACACATGAGTGAGAAGGGGATGCAGATACTTCACAAAAGAATTTTTTTGCCAGATTTAAAAAAATTGATTTGGATTTTTGTGAGCATTGTGTTTATGGAAAACATAAGAGAGTCAGATTTCTTAGAGTCGGAAAAGAAAATAAGAGTGAAAGGTTAGAGATTTTGCATATAGATGTATGGGGACCAGAGCAAGTATCATATCTTGGTGGCTCTTGCTATTATGTTACTTTTATTGATGATGCAACTAGAAAAACTTGGGTTTATTGCATTTGACAAAAATCTGACGTTTTTGATACTTTTAAGAAATGGAAAGCTTTGGTTGAGAATGAGATAGGAAAAAGGTTGAAGTGTCTCAGATCAAACAATGGATGTGAATATTGCAACAAGGAGTTTGATGATTACTGTTCATGCCATGGGATTTGTAGAGAGAAGACAGTTCCAGGAACACCACAAGAAACTGTTGTGTCATAAAGAATGAATAGGACAATCATGGAGAGTGCAAGGAGTATGAGATTGCATGTTGGTTTCCCCTTACAGTTATGGGAAGATGTTGTAGACATTGTTGTTTACTTAATAAACAAAGGACCTTCAAGCTCTTTGGATGGTAGAATTCCAGAAGAGGAATGGACAGGTAAAAAGGTAAACTATTTTTTTTTTAAGACTTTTGGTTGTGAAGCATTTGTCCATATTGATAAAGAAAATAGAACAAAGCTTGAGGAAAAATACAAGAAGTGTACATTTATTGGATACGGTCTTAATGATTTTGGTTATCTCTTATGGGATTATGAAAATCACAAAATCATTAGGAGTAGAGATGTCTTATTCAATTAGAAGGTCATGTAAAAAGATCAGTTGCAGGGAAAGAAATAGGAAAAAGAAAAACTAGAATACACAATGCTTGATGAGATCATTGAAAAAGAAATTCCAAAGGTACTAGAAAACCAAAATGTACAATAATAGGAGAAACATGTACGTCAAACTCCTGCAAGTGTTATTAGAAGATGTCAGAAGGTGGGTCTGTTGCAGATTATTTAAATGAATTTAATACGGTTACTGATCAACTAAGTTATATAAAAGTGAACTTTGATGATGAGGTCAGGGATCTTCTAATCTTGTGCTCATTTCCAGAAAGTTGGAACAAATTGGTCATGGTTGTAAGTAACTCTATCTATGGTTCAAACACTTTAAAATTTGATGATGTTGTTAGTGTTATCCTTAACGAGGAAATGCGATGAAAAAGCACAGGTGAGACATTAGGTAATGCATTAAACATGGAGAAAATGGGAAGACAAAAGGATAGAGGAAAGGGCTCAGGGAACCACGAGAATTATAGGAAGGGAAGATCCAAATCCAGACTGGGAAAGATAGAGTGTTGGAATTGTGGGAAGAAATGACATTTGAAGAAAGACTGCAGAGCTCCAAAGAAACAAAGAGATGGACAACAAGAGAAAAATCAAGAAGCAAATGTAGCAGGTGATGTGTTACAAGATGCTTTGATTCTTTCTATAGATAATATTTCTGAGTGTTGGATAGTAGATTCAGAAGCTTCATTTCATGCCACACCCCATAGGAAACATTTTCTAGATTATGTTCAAGGTTATTTTGGACATGTTCATTTCGGTGATGATGCACCATGCAAAATTGTTGGAATGGGAAAGGTAAACATAAAACAAAAGAATGGAAACAAATGTTTGTTGAAAGAGGTAAGACATGTTCCAGATCTAAGGAAAAATCTAATTTCAACATGGAAGTTGGCAAGTGAAGTTTGTATATCCATATTTACAGATAAGGCGTGGAAGGGAACCAAAGGATCACTCGTGATAACAAAAGTAGAGAAGGTAGGTACATTATATTTATGTACAGGTAATACTGAATCTTCTATCTCTTTAGATTCTATAAGTCTGGATACAACACTATGGCATCATAGGCTTGGACACATGAGTGAGAAGGGGATGCAGATACTTCACAAAAGAAATTTGTTGCCAGATCTTAAACAAATTGATTTGGATTTATGTGAGCATTGTGTTTATGGAAAACATAAGAGAGTCAGATTTCTCAGAGTCGGAAAAGAAAAGAAGAGTGAAAGGTTAGATATTTTTCATACAGATGTATGGGGACCAACTCAGGTATCATCTCTTGGTGTATCTTGTTATTATGTTATTTTTATTGATGATGCAACTATAAAAACTTGGGTTTATTGCATTCGAAAAAAATATGATGTTTTTGATACTTTTAAGAAATGGAAAGCTTTGGTTGAGAATGAGACAGGAAAAAGGTTGAAGTGTCTCAGATCAAACAATGGATGTGAATATTGAAGCAAGGAGTTTGATGATTATTGTTCATACCAAGGGATTCGTAGAGAGAAGACAGTTCCAGGAACACCAAAAGAAACTGGCGTGTCATAAAGGATGAATAGGACAATCATGGAGTGTGCAAGGAGTATGAGATTGCATGCTGGTTTGCCCTTACAGTTATGGGAATATATTGTATACATTGACGTTTACTTAATAAACATAGGATCCTCAAGCTCTTTGGATGGTAGAATTACAGAGGAGGCATGGACAGGTAAAAAGGTAAACAATTCTTTTTTTAAGACTTTTGGTTGTGAAGCATTTGTCCATATTGATAAAGAAAATAGAACAAATCTTGAGGCAAAATCCAAGAAGTGTACCTTTATTGGATACAGTATTAATGATTTTGGTTATCGCTTATGGGATGATGCAAATCACAAAATTATTAGGAGTAGAGATGTCATATTCAATTAGAAGGTCATGTAAAAAGATCAGTTGTAGAGAAAGAAATAGGAAAAAGAAAAACCAGAATACACAGTGCTTGATGAGATCACTGAAAAATAAATTCCAAAGGTATTGGAAAATAAAAATGCACAACAACATGAGCAACACGTACCTAAAACTTCTGAAAGTGTTGTTAGAAGATATACCAGGTTAAGTAGACCCCCTGAATGATACTCCCCTTCATTGTATTATTTATTGTTGACTGATTCTGGTGAACTAAAATGTTATGAAGAGGCAATGCAGGCAGACACTAAAAAGAAGTGGGAACAAGGCATGAAAGAGGAAATGAATTCCTTGGTAAATAACCAGACTTGGTATTTGGTTCAGTTTCCTACAGGAAAAAGAGCATTATAGAATAAATGGGTTTACAAGTTGAAGGAAGAAGATGGAGAAAAAAAGTGGTACAAGGCTAGAATTGTTTTAAAGGGGTTTGCACAAAAGAAAGGTATAGATTTTGATGAAATGTTTTCTCCTGTTGTTAAAATGACTTCAATTAGGACTATTTTAATTCTTATGGAAGTAGAAGATTTACATGTTGAACAATTAGATGTAAGCAAATTTTTTCTCCATGGTGTTATCACATTAAGTTGTCAAGGGCCGCAAGTCACAACCATGGGTACAAAGAAACACTTAGAGCGGTCTAAAATGGACTCAAATCAAGAGAGCGAGCAAGTTCAGTTTTCGGCAAAGGAGATTCCATTCAAAGTTCAGATTAACGGCTCACGGGTTTTCGAGATTCCAAAATTGCACGAAGTATAGCACCTGAAGTCCCGAAGAGGATCTCGACCATATGATTCTGGAGGCCACGCGTCATCAAATCCTTAACTTCGGAGGATTTTCTTGGGGAAAATAAAGTTTGAAGTTTTAAAAGTTCGAAGCCCGAATCACGAAGCAGATCTCGATCGTTGATTCAAAAAGGGAAGATCTGATCCATTGATATGAAGAGGGTAGATTTGAGCCGTTGATCGTAAATCCTCTCCCAATATCACAAGATCGACGACCACAGTCCATTGTGGGGACGCGACGTGCTTGGGCGATAATATTCTTGAGTGATCCCGTAATTGAAATCGTGGCTTGGAAAAATTAATAAGTGGAAAAAGGTGGTGGATTGAGGGCTCAAAAGCGATGTGAACCCAAACCACCTTTGAGCGGCCCTGTAATCACGCATTTATATGGCATCCTACTCGAGAGCAGCGTGTGGCTGCCCCCTTGGCATTAAGCCGCGTTTAAATCCCGATGTAAGTCGTTAATGAGAGTGAGAGAGGTGGTTGAAAACTCATCTCACCACATAAATGGAAAGCATGCTGAGAACAACCATGAGTGTAAATTGTCAATCTAAAGCTTCCTTATGGATGGATTTTTCTGCAAAACACATAACTGAGGCGAGCTCGCATCTGACATGAGAAGGCCTACATAGTTTGATAGAGTAGGCATCGACTAAAATCTTTGAATGCAGTGGTTCGATCACGCTCCTGGTAGTTGCAACAGTTTTGAGTATATATAGGCAGTTTTAGTATTTTGTTATGGTTGATGGTTGAGCAGTGCTCCCGTATTGTAAACTTTTGATGAAGAACACTGGTTCTCTGGTTATGTATTTGTTTTTGAGATATCTTGTTTAATGAAAGTCAACTTCTTCTCCATCTTATTTGCCTCTGATACTGATAGAGTTCATGTTTGATTTATTCACATGGATTTTTGTAACTGCATTATGATAAATGTTTGATTATAGTACTGTTATGATTTCTTTCAGCTTCCTTGAAATTTGAATCCAAGAGGACCTTGTGTTTAAGTTTTTCCTCTTTAGGCTGCTGGAAAATCCAATGTTCATAGCGGACCTCTACACCTTTCTCACTAAATCTTCCTCCTATTCACACTTACTCAAGCTTACTGATTGAAGTTAATCAATACCTCACCTACAGGTGCATACCAGTCCAATTTTCTGAGTTAAAACGATATCATCTTGAGTCTGCGCCCATTTGACCTCTTTAGAACCAACCCGTGACATAAAAATCTGATGGGTACTGGGCTTACCTCCAACGCAATCTGGAGGTGACTTCTAGTGCTAACATTTTTGGCACCATTGTCGGGGAACGAATTGAAGACTTTTCCCTGGGTAGAATGACAATGAGCTTCTGATTTTGAAGGTGCATCAGATATCATAACCATTGAATATTTCATTTGCACCTGGCGACTCCACTGTGTCGACTCCACTATTTTGGTTGTGGCTGCCTCTAGCACACCTGAGCTGACCCAAAGAAATTTTTCGAGAATGCTTTTAGCAACCTCTTTCTCAGCTTGAAAGTTCCCTGGAGATCGACAACGATCAGATCTGGTATTTGATGGTGAAAAAAGACCAAACACATTCAGACAACATATCATTCACCTAGTGACTCCATGATTAATGGATCGATTGGTGACTCCACTGGTTCAAAATGGAAATAATCTTGGCTCGAAGGTATGCTCCTTTTGATTTCTCCTCTGTTCCTGGTTTCCTAATGTTGTTCCTACTCCAAATGATTTCCTAATGTTGTTCCTACCCCAAATGAATGGGGTGATTATTTGCCCATATTTAGAGAGTGTAAAGAGGACAACCCTTCTCATCATCTCCTTGAGTTTCATGAACTCATGCATCAATGAGAAATACATCATGAGGATGTATTATTAAATATGTTCATGATCTCGTTAGCAAGAGATTCTCGCAATTGGTACCACTCCTTACTCCTTGCTAGCATCTCCTCCCTAGAGCAGTTTCATGTGGCTTTCAATGGACATTGTCAAAATTTTTATTCCTCTGAGTTTATTTCTCATAACTATTGTAAGGAATATAATGACTCTGTTCAGAATATAGCAGATTCTAATGCAGACTGTGAGGATGAAGAAGATTCTTTGAGTGAGATGGTGGGACTCGTAAAATCACTTTCTGCAAAAATAGAGAAATCGAAGGCAGATCGTGCTTGTTGCTCTTATGAAGATGTAGAGGATATTCCGGTCCTCGAAACATATGTTCTTGGCAGCCCTACTTATGATGAAGAAGTGATTTTGGATACTGGCCAAGAAAAAAAAACTTGCGATGAATATCCCAGCAAAGATGATGAAGAGCATAACTCTCCCATGGTTGCTGTTTATTATGATTGTGAATCTGATCCTTGGGAGAGCCATGAAGGAGAAAAATAGGGAAAGCCAAATGAGCAGTTTATATCCTTCCCTGAGCCTGTGAGTGAGAAACCACCATCTGGGATCAGTCAGCCTGCATCAAATTCTCATCCACCTGTGCTTACCATATATATTCAACCATGGGTGAGCAGCCATGGAGCAGATCAGGATTTCTGTTACAAATTTTCTAGAGTTTTCCACTCGTTCTATGATCTAGTCAGTGAGTACATGGAGCTGCATTTACTTCATACCTTGGAGCCGCCTATATTTATCTCAACTTCAGCCTTTGGAGGAAAGCTGAAGGATGTAACCATTCAGCTGTCACGGTTACATCGTCTGTTATCAGTCGCTGACAGAGTAAAAGAACTTCTAGTCAGGAAGTTACTTGAATGGCTATGGTGGAAGTTCACTTTCACCTAGAACTGTGTAAGAAAATCAATTAGTCTAGGAATGTACATAAATAAGCTCCTCCTGGAGCCCATGTGTTTTGTTTTCATTTTTAGGATAGTGTGCTTGTCGGCTTTTATTTCTCAACAGGATGTTTTTTGAGCATGACTCCATAGCCCAACAACTAAGGAACTAGAACTGCGCGTTCTTGGAAGCTCACAGGTAGCATGCCATCCCCCGTGGAGCCAAATATTATCACATTAAGTTGTCAAGGGCTGCAGGTCGCAACCATGAGCACAAAGAAACACTTAGAGTGGTCTAAAATGGACTCAAATCAAGCGAGCGAGCAAGTTCAGTTTTCAACGGAGGAGATTCCATTCAAAGTTCAGATTAGCGGTTCATGGGCTTTCGAGAGTCCAAAATTACACGAAGTATAGCGCCTGAAGTCTCGAAAAGTATCTCGGCCATCCAATTCTGGATGCCACGCATCATCAAATCCTCAACTCCGGAGGATTTTCTTGGGGCAAATAAATTTTGAAGTTTTAAAAGTCCGAAGCCCGAATCGCGAAGCAGATCTCAACCATGGATTAAAAAAGGGAAGATCTGATCCATTGATATGAAGAGGGAATATTTGAGCTGCTGATCACAAATCCTCACCCAATATAACAAGATTGACGACCACAGTCCATAGCGGGGACGCGACGTGCTCGGGCGACAATTTTATTGAGTGATCCCGCAATTGAAACCATGGTTTGGAAAAAGTAATATGTGGAAAAGGTGGTGGATTGCGAGCTCAAAAGTGGTGTGAACCCAAACCACCTTTGAGCGGCCCCACAATCACGTGTTTATATGGCGTCCTACCCAAGAGAAGCATGTGGCTTCGCCCTTGGCATTAAGCTACGTTTAAATCCTAATGCAGGTCGTTAATGAGAGTGAGAGAGGTGGTTGAAAACTCGTCTCACCACATAAATGGAAAGCATGCTGGGAACGACCATTAGTGTAGATTGTCAATATGAAGCTTCCTTCTGGACGGATTTTCCTGCAAAGCACATAACTTAGGTGAGATCACATCTGACATGGGAAGGCCTGCACAGTCTAACAGAGCAGACACCGACTGAAAGATTTGAATGTAGTGGTCTGATCACGCTCCTAGTAGTTGCAATAGTTCTGTGTATATATAGGCAGTTTCAGTATTTTTTTATGGTCGATGGTTGTGCGGTGCTCCCATATTGTAAAATTTTGATGAAGAACACTGGTTCTTTGGTTATGTATTTGTTTTTGAGATATCTTGTTTAATGAAATTCAACTTATTCTCCATCTTATTTTCCTCTGATACTGAGAGAGTTCATGTTTGATTGATTCACGTGCATTGTTGTAACTATATTATGATAAATGTTTGATTATAGTATTGTTATGATATCTTTCATCTTCCTTGAATTTTGAATCCAAGAGGACCTTGTGTTTAAGTTTTTCCTCCTTAGGCTGCTGGAAAATTTGATGTTCATAGAGGACCTATACACCTTTCTCACTAAATATTCCTCCTATTCACCCTTACTCCAACTTATTGATTGAAGTTAATCAAGACCTCATCTACAGGTGCATACCAGTCCAATTTTCCGATTTAAAACGATATCATCTTGAGTCTATGCCCATTCGACCTCTTTAAAACTAATTTGTGACATAAAAATCTGATGGGTACTGGTCTTACCTCCAACGCAATCTAGAGGTGACTTCTAGTGCTAACACATGGGGATTTGGAGGAAGATATTTATATGCAGAAACCACATGGGTATGAGGTCAAAGAGAAATAAAATTTGGTATGTAGGTTGAAGAAGAGCTTGTATGGCCTAAAACAAGCTCCAAGGTAGTGGTATTTGAAGTTTGACAGGTTTATGAAAGAATAAGGTTATAGTATATGTCATTATGATCACTGTGTTTATTTTAAAAGGATAGAAAATGGAAGCTATATTATCTTGTTATTGTATGTAGATGACATGCTTGTTGCAGGGTCTAATATGTGGGATATAAATGTGCTCAAGAAGAAATTAGCTAATTCATTTGCGATGAAGGATTTGGGTGCTACAAAGAAAATCCTTGGTATGAGAATAAAAAGATATAGGAAAAATCACAAATTGACATTGTCTCAGGGTGAGTACATAGAGAAGGTGTTGGAGAGGTTTAGAATGCAGAATGCAAAACTAGTTAGTACACCTTTGGCCAACCATTTCAAATTAACCAAGGAAATGTATCCCAAGACACATGAGGATATATAATATATGTCCAAGGTCCCTTATTCATTAACAATTGGTAGCTTGATGTATGCAATGGTTTGCACAAGACCATATATTGCACATGCAATAGGAGTTGTGAGCAGGTATATGAACAATCCAGGTAAAGAACATTGGGAGGAAGTAAAGTGGATTCTTAGGTATTTGAGAGGTACTTCTAATCATGTATTATGTTTTGGAGGTTCAGACACTATTCTACATGGATATGTTGATTCAGATATGGAAGGTGATAAAGATAGCAGGAGGAACACCACAAGGTATGCTTTTACTATAGATGGAACACCAATAAGTTGGATTTGAAAACTACAAAAGGTTGTTGCACTTTCAACAACATAAGCAGAGTATGTTGCTTCTACAGAGGCTAGTAAAGAAATGATTTGGTTACAAACGTTTATGGAGGAATTGGGAAAGAAGAAAGAGAATAGCAGGTTGTACTATGACAATGAGAGTGCCATTCATCTTGAAAAGAACTCAACCTTCCATTCAAATACTAAGAATATACAACTCATGTACCATTTCATATGATCCATCTTGGAAGATGGACATTTGAAGTTGGAAAAGATACACAGTAGCCAGAATCCTGAAGACATGTTAACAAATTGAGTAACTAGGGAGAAACTAAGTTACTGCTCAGTTTCAGTTGGTCTTCAAGCATGAAGGTGAAGATGAGATTTTTTCCAGGTCCAAGGTGGAGTATAGTCCAGCGCGTACAACAACAGTGGAGTTGTTGTGATCAGTCTCCAAGTGGGAGATTTTTGGTTGTGGAGCCTGATTATCTTCCTGTTTCATAGGTATTCTTTTTTCCAGCCGTGTTTATACCCCATGAAGAATGTACACCCCAAAATACTATACACCCATCCATGCGGTGGGGTTGCAGGGGGGGTTCGGGGGTGAAGCCCCCAAAGGAAACATTGCCTTGTAAATGTATATTGTAATTTCATAGTAAATATGGACCATTCATTATAAGGTTGCATATATGATGATAGAAATTATGTTAGGGTTATTTTCCCTAGAAGGAAACCCTCTTTTATGAGGGAAATGTATTGTGGCTATGCATCATTGCAAATATTGTATTCTGAGCGAGGAGACTGTGAGAGAAATAAGAGGAAGTTATAGTGGGTGTGTTGTAGGTTGTATCCCTTCATTTGATGGATAATGAAAAGGAAGGAACTGGAAATTTCTCTAATGGACGTAGCCCACACTGGGTGAACCACATATATCTGCGTCTCCAATGTATTGTGTATCTTCTGTTTTTTTATTTCCGCATTTGTTTTATTTTATTGCTCCACGATCCTGTTTTTCTAACAAATCTTGCTACGAAAATGCATTTTATATCAATATTCATCCTCGAAAGGTGTTCTAAGAGGTGAGTGTAAGCGTTGAATTTATAATACTTTATGTTTCGATTACCTGTGAAACTTAGGGTAAACCTCAAATTTTTAAGTTCATGATATTATTTTCAAGGAGGCTCTATGTATTGTAAAGTTAAGTGAAAGGTTAACTTTAAAAATCCGTGGTGTCATTGTCGGATGACTGATTAATTAGGACCATCGAATCGTGTTGTGGTCATATCTCCGACGATTTACCTCGAGGCATATAGTCGTTGGTAGGTTTCAAATAAAGAATAGAAAGAAATTATATGATATTCACGGATGATGAAAAGGTTTCCTTAAAGAGGATACGTGTTACACATTATTTTCGTCATCCCTATGATCGTTAATGATGTAAACCTATCTGTTTCCTTCAGAGAGGTCAGTGGCCTGAGTTCCTGAAGAGAGAAGGAAGAAAAACTTTTCCTGAGACAAGAAGTTGCATTTTCCTATGTAAAAACCTTATAAAAAAGGTTGTTCGAAGGTTGCTATATAGGCAGGGTGCGAGAATGACCAATTCTCGCAGGTTGCACTATAGCCAGGGTGCGAACAATTCGCAGGTTGCACTATAGCTAGGGTGCGAGAATGCCAGCACGTGGGAAAAATGAGCGTTTTTGCGAATCTTCTAGAAGGAGAAGCTTCTATGGTGAGGTGGCATCCGAATGGTTTGGATCTTACTCGCTTTCATGATTTAGTGGGATCATCCTAACCTCCTCACCTTATCTTCTTCA
>ML782934.1:1609913-1628556 GCA_009831015.1 Picea engelmannii
TGACCTAAAAGTAAGTTTTGGAATAGCCTGATTATGAAGATCCAATAGGAAATGAAGACATCAATAGGTTGGATTACATTATCATGAATGTACATCGATTTTTTCAAGAATTGGAACCCCCCTAGCTTAAAGAAATTTTATTGGAAGCTAACAAAATCATGCTAGATCCAACCGCTCCTCAGGTTCCTTTGTCTGATAAGGTATATCCAAAATCTAGTTATGTTTGTCATTTTACTTTCCTAGGAGATCAAGTGGTAGTAGTAGTCAAGTTGGAACACTAATGGGGAGTAATAGTAATCAGAATAACACATTGGTAGAAAGTAGTAGTCCTCAAATTGCAAAACTGGTTGGGAGTAACAATATTTTGGGATGACCTAACATAGTCCAAGGAAGTAGTAATATTGTATTAGGATCAATTCATGGTATGGTTATGAAACCTAGACCTAGTGGTTTTATTTTTTTAGGATTTACACCTAGTAGGATGCTAGTGGAAGCACATGGATGATCCCCCATGAAATACCTAGAATTTTGGGGGAATGAAAAATAGGACGTGGAAAAACATTGGTTCCTTTGTGAAGCAATTTGGAGGCATAAATGAGTCCCAGATGCTTCCAATCTAGTCTATTTTCAAATAACATTGTAGGGGAGGGAACTACAATGGTGCATGAAATTTGTATATTCCCCATCGAAGGGAGTTCTTCTTACCTTACCTAAGGTTAAATAATAATTCTGGTATGATTTTTAGCTACCTAAGTCTGAGTAGTAGGGTATTGAAAAATTGAAGGAGATTAAATAGAGAGATGAAGAATTTTCCTACGAGTATTCTCAATTGTTTAAATATTTTGGGTGTAGACTCGCATTCCCTATCCACGAAACCAATCATAAAGAATGGTTCATTCAGGGGTTGCTTCCTTTTGTGAGATACAAAACAGCCCACTAAATCTCTTGAGTTTTAGTGGGTACCCCTCCTACCAAAATTTTAGCAAGGTACTACTCATTACTTACCTTAATAGTTATTTACTTATAAGATTGATGTTTGTACACAATCTTCGAAGTCTATTCGAGTAAAATTTCATTAAGAGTAGAAAATCCATTGTATAGGACCCTTCCTTGTGTACTAATAAGCCATAAATCATTTTTAGAACAAAATCATCTGCAATAATAAGCTCTAAGTCTCTATTCATATGACCTCGATCAAACATATTTGTCGCTCCTCTTCCAACACAACAAGATTCCTTTTATCCAATCCTTATGATGACGACGCTTCTATAACATCGTCATCAATAACATGCAATATAAGAACGTCCATCGTGAGTTATCCTCTAGAGTCGGCGACAATATCCTTTTCATGACCAACCATACCATTACACAGGTGTCAAAGGGGAATGGGTTCTTAAATTTACACGGGATAAAATGATTTACAACATATGAGATGGACCCCAACACTACCACGTGTTCCAATACAATTTAATATAACTTCCATTGAACCTCATATATATACATGGAAATATTTCACCAACGTATACTCTTTAAGGAAACCTTTTCATCATCCGTGAATATCATATAATTGCTTTCTATTCTTTATTTGAAACCTACGGATGACTATATGCCTCGAGGTAAATCGTCGGAGATATGACCACAACACGATTCGATGGTCCTAATTAATCAGTCATCCGACAATGACACCACGGATTTTTAAAGTTAACCTTTGACTTAACCTTACAATACATAGAGCCTCCTTGAAAATAATATCATTAAATTAAAAATTTGAGGTTTACCCTAAGTTTCACAGGTAATCGAAACATAAAGTATTATAAATTCAACGCCTACACTCACCTCTTAGAACACCTTTCGAGGATGAATATTGATATAAAATGCATTGTCGTAGCAAGATGTGTTAGAAAAACAGGATCGCGGAGCAATAAAATAAAACAAATGCGGAAATAAAAAAACAGAAGATACACAATACATTGGAGACGCAGATATATGTGGTTCACCCAGTGTGGGCTACGTCCACTAGAGAAATTTCCAGTTCCTTCCTTTTTATTATCCATCAAATGAAGGGATACAACCTACAACACACCCATTATAACTTCCTCTTATTTCTCTCACAGTCTCCTCCCTCAGAATACAATATTTGAAATGATGCATAGCCACAATACATTTCCCTCATAAAAGAGGGTTGCCTTCTAGGGAAAATAACCCTAACATAATTTATGTCGTCATATCTGCGACCTTATAATGAATGGTCCATATTTACTATGAAATTACAATATACATTTACAAGGCAATGTTTTCTTTGGGGGCTTCACCCCCGAACCCCCCCTGCAACCCCACCGCATGGATGGGTGTATAGTATTTTGGGGTGTACATTCTTCATGGGGTATAAACACGGCTGGAAAAAAAATACCTATGAAACAGGAAGATAATCAGGCTCCACAACCAACAATCTCCCACTTGGAGACTGATCACAACAACTCCATTGTTGTTGTATGCGCTGGACTATACTCCACCTTGGACCTGGAAAAAATCTCATCTTCACCTTCATGCTTGAAGACCAACTGAAACTAAGCAGTAACTTAGTTTCTCCCCGGTTACTCAATTTGTTAACATGTCTGCAGGATTCTGGCTACTGTGTATCTTTTCCAACTTCAAATGTCCATCTTCCAAGATGGATCGTATGAAATGGTACATGAGTTGTATATGCTTAGTATTTGAATGGAAGGTTGAGTTCTTTTCAAGATGAATGGCACTCTCATTGTCATAGTACAACCTGCTATTCTCTTTCTTCTTTCCCAATTCCTCCATAAACCTTTGTAACCAAATCATTTCTTTACTAGCCTCTGTAGAAGTAACATACTCTGCTTATGTTGTTGAAAGTGCAACAACCTTTTGTAGTTTTGAAATCCAACTTATTGGTGTTCCATCTACAGTAAAAGCATACCTTGTGGTGCTCCTCCTGCTATCTTTATCACCTTCCATATCTGAATCAACATATCCATGTAGAATAGTGTCTGAACCTCCAAAACATAATACATGATTAGAAGTACCTCTCAAACACCTAAGAATCCACTTTACTTCCTCCCAATGTTCTTTACCTGGATTGTTCATATACCTGCTCACAACTTCTACTGCATGTGCAATATATGGTCTTGTGCAAACCATTGCATACATCAAGCTACCAATTGTTAATGAATAAGGGACCTTGGACATATATTATATATCCTCATGTGTCTTGGGATACATTTCCTTGGTTAATTTGAAATGGTTGGCTAAAGGTGTACTAACTAGTTTTGCATTCTACATTCTAAACCTCTCCAACACATTCTCTATGTACTCACCCTGAGACAATGTCAATTTGTGATTTTTCCTGTATCTTGTTATTCTCATACCAAGGATTTTATTTGTAGCACCCAAATCCTTCATCGCAAATGAATTAGCTAATTTCTTCTTGAGCACATTTATATCTCGCATATTAGAACTTGCAACAAGCATGTCATCTACATACAATAACAAGATAATATAGCTTCCATTTTCTATCCTTTTAAAATAAACACAGTGATCATAATGACATATACTATAACCTTATTCTTTCATAAACCTGTCAAACTTCAAATACCACTGCCTTGGAGCTTGTTTTAGGCCATACAAGCTCTTCTTCAACCTACATACCAAATTTTATTTCGCTTTGACGTCATACCCATGTGGTTTCTGCATATAAATATCTTCCTCCAAATCCCCATGTGTTAGCACTAGAAGTCACCTCCAGATTGCGTTGGAGGTAAGCCCAGTACCCATCAGATTTTTATGTCACAAATTAGTTTTAAAGAGGTCGAATGGGCACAGACTCAAGATGATATCGTTTTAAATCAGAAAATTGGACTGGTATGCACCTGTAGGTGAGGTCTTGATTAAATTCAATCAATAAGTTGGAGTAAGAGTGAATAGGAGGAAGATTTAGTGAGAAAGGTGTATAGGTCCTCTATGAACATCAAATTTTCCAGCAGCCTAAGGAGGAAAAACTTAAACACAAGGTCCTCTTGGATTCAAATTTCAAGGAAGCTGAAAGATATCATAACAGTACTATAATCAAACATTTATCATAATATAGTTACAACAATGCATGTGAATCAATCAAACATGAACTCTCTCAGTATCAGAGGAAAATAAGATGGAGAATAAGTTGACTTTCATTAAACAAGATATCTCAAAAACAAATACATAACCAGAGAACCAGTGTTCTTCATCAAAATTTTACAATATGGGAGCACTGCTCAACCATCGAGCATAACAAAATACTGAAACTGCCTATATATACACAGAACTATTGCAACTACCAGGAGCGTGATCGGACCACTACATTCAAATCTTTCAGTCGGTGTCTGCTCTGTTAGACTGTGCAGGTCTTCCCATGTCAGATGCGATCTCACCTAAGTTATGTGCTTTGCAGGAAAATCCATCCATAAGGAAGCTTCATATTGACAATCTGCACTAACGGTCGTTCTCAACATGCTTTCCATTTATGTGGTGAGACGAGTTTTCAACCACCTCTCTCACTCTCATTAACGACCTGCATTGGGATTTAAATGCAGCTTAATGCCAAGGGGGCGGCCACACGCTGCTCTCGGGTAGGATGCCATATAAACACGTGATTGCGGGGCCGCTCAAAGGTGGTTTGGGTTCACACCGCTTTTGAGCTCGCAATCCACCACCTTTTCCACGTATTAATTTTTCCAAACCACAGTTTCAATTGCGGGATCACTCAATAAAATTGTCGCCCGAGCACGTCGCGTCCCCGCTATGGACTGTGGTCATCGATCTTGTTATCTTGGGTGAGGATTTACGATCAACGGCTCAAATATTCCCTCTTCAGATCAATGGATCAGATCTTCCCTTTTCAAATCCATGGCCGAGATCTGCTTCGCGATTCGAGCTTCGGACTTTTAAAACTTCAAAATTTATTTGCCCCAGGAAAATCCTCCGGAGTTGAGGATTTGACGACGTGTGGCATCCAGAATTGGATGGCCGAGATCCTCTTCGAGACTTCAGGCACTATACTTTGCGCAATTTTGGACTCCAAAAAGCCCGTGAACCGCTAATCTGAACTTTGAATGGAATCTCCTCCGTTGAAAACTGAACTTGCTCGCTCACTTGATTTGAGTCCAGTTTAGACCACTCTAAGTGTTTCTTTGTGCTCATGGTTGCGACCTACAGCCCTTGACAACTTAATGTGATAACATTTGGCTCCACAAGGGATGGCATGCTACCTGTGAGCTTCCAAGAACGCGCAGTTCTAGTGCCTTAGTTGTTGGGCTATGGAGTCATGCTCAAAAAACATCCTGTTGAGAAATAAAAGCCGACAAGCACACTATCCTAAAAACGAAAAAAAAACACATGGGCTCCGGGAGGAGCTTATTTATGTACATTCCTAGACTAATTGATTTTCTTACACAGTTCTAGGTGAAAGAGAACTTCCACCATAGTCATTCAAGTAACTTCCTGACTGGAAGATCTTTTACTTTGTCAGCGACTGATAATAGACGATGCAACCGTGACAGTAGAATGGTTACATCCTTCAGCTTTCCTCCAAAGGCTGAAGTTGAGATAAATATAGGCGGCTCCAAGGCATGAAGGAAATGCAACTCCATGTACTCGCTGACTAGCTCATAGAACGAGTGGAAAACTCCAGAAAATTTGTAACAGAAAGCCTGATCTGCTCCACGGCTGCTCACCCATGGCTGAATATATATGGTAAGCACAGGTGGATGAGAAGTTGATGCAGGCTGATTGATCCCAAGTGGTGGTTTCTCACTCACAGGCTCAGGGAAGGATATAAACTGCTCATTTGGCTTTCCCTCTTTTTCTCCTTCATGGCTCTCCCAAGGATCAGATTCACAATCATAATAAACAACAACCATGGGAGAGTTATGCTCTTCGTCATCTTTGCTGGGATATTCATCGCAAGTTTTTTTTTCTTGGCCAGTATCTGAAATCACTTCTTCTTCATAAGTAGGGCTACCAAGAACATCCATTTCGAGGACCGGAATATCCTCTGCATCTTCATAAGAGCAGCAAGCACGATCTGCCTTCGATTTCTCTATTTTTGCAGAAAGTGATTTTACCAGTCCCACCAGCTCACCCAAAGAATCTTCTTCATCCTCACTGTCTGCATTAGAATCTGCTATATTTTGAACACAATCAATATATTCCTTACAATAGTTATGAGAAATAAACTCAGAGGAATAAAACTTTTGACAATGTCCATTGAAAGCCACATGAAACTGCTCTAGGGAGGAGATGCTAGCAAGGGGTAAGGAGTGGTACCGATTGCGAGAATCTCTTGCTAACGAGATCATGAACATCTTTAATAATACATCCTCATGATGTATTTCTCATTGATGCATGAGTTCATGAAATTCAAGGAGATGATGAGCAAGGTTGTCCTCTCTAAATATGGGCAAATAATCACCCCATTCATTTGGAGTAGGAACAAAATCATTTGGAGTAGGAACAACATAGGAAACCAGGAACAGAGGAGAAATCAAAAGGAGCATACCTTCGAGCCAAGATTATTTCCATTTCGAACCAGTGGAGTCACCAATCGATCCATTAATCATGGAGTCACTAGGTGAATGATATGCAGTCTGAATGTGTCTGGTCTTTTTTCACCATCAAATACCAGATCTGATCATTGTCGATCTCCAGGGAAATTTCAAGCTGAGAAAGAGGTTGCTAAAAGCCTTCTCGAAAAAGTTCTTTGGGTCAGCTCGAGTGTGCTAGAGGCAGCCACAACCAAAATAGTGGAGTCGACACAGTGGAGTCGCCAGGTGCAAATGCAATCTTCAATGGTTATGATATCTGATGCACCTTCAGAATCAGAAGCTCGTTGTCGTTCTACCCAGGGAAAATTCTTCAATTCGTTCCCCGACAACAGTGCCAGAAATGTTAGCACTAGAAATCACCTCCAGATTGCGTTGGAGGTAATCCCAGTACCCATCAGATTTTTATGTCACAGGTTGGTTTTAAAGAGGTCAAATGGGTGCAGACTCAAGATGATATCGTTTTAACTCAGAAAACTGGACTGGTATGCACCTATAGGTGAGGTATTGATTAACTTCAGTCAGTAAGTTTGAGTAAGTGTGAATAGGAGGAAGATTTAGTGAGAAAGGTGTAGAGGTCTGCTATGAAGATTGGATTTTCCAACAGCCTAAGGAGGAAAAACTTAAACACAAGGTCCTCTTGGATTCAAATTTCAAGGAAGCTGAAAGAAATCATAACGGTACTATAATCAAACATTTATCATAATACAGTTACAAAAATCCATGTGAATCAATCAAACATGAACTCTATCAGTATCAGAGGCAAATAAGATGGAGAAGAAGTTGACTTTCATTAAACAAGATATCTCAAAAACAAATACATAACCAGAGAACCAGTGTTCTTCATCAAAAGTTTACAATACGGGAGCACTTCTCAACCATCAACCATAACAAAATACTAAAACTGCCTATATATACTCAGAACTATTGCAACTACCAGGAGCGTGACCGGACCACTGCATTCAAAAATTTCAGTCGATGCCTACTCTGTCAAACTATGTAGGCCTTCTCGTGTAAGACGCGAGCTCGCCTCAGTTATGTGCTTTGTAGGAAAATCTGTCCATAAGGAAGCTTTAGATTGACAATTTGCACTCATGGTCGTTCTCAGCATGCTTTCCATTTATGTAGTGAGACGAGTTTTCAAGACGCCATATAAATGCGTGATTGCAAGGTCGCTCAAAGGTGGTTTGGGTTCACATCACTTTTGAGCCCTCAATCCACCACCTTTTTCCACTTATTAATTTTTCCAAACCACGATTTCAATTGTGGGATCGCTCAAGAAAATTATCGCTCGAGCACGTCGCGTCCCCGCAATGGACTGCAGTCGTCGATCTTGTGATATTGGGAGAGGATTTACGATCAATGGCTCAAATCTACCCTCTTCAGATCAATGGATCAGATCTTCCCTTTTTGAATCGACGACCGAGATCTGCTTCGCGATTTGGGCTTCAAACTTTTAAAACTTCAAACTTTATTTTCCCCAAGCAAATCCTCCAGAGTTAAGGATTTGACGATGAGTGGCCTCCAAAATCATACGGTCGAAATCCTCTTTGGGACTTCGGGTGCTATACTTCGCGCAATTTTGGACTCTCGAAAGCCCATGAGCCGCTAATCTAAACTTTGAATGGAATCTCCTCTACTGAAAACTGAACTTGCTCGCTCGCTTGATTTGAGTCCATTTTAGACCACTCTAAGTGTTGATTTGTACCCATGGCTACGAATTGCGGCCCTTGACAACTTAATGTGATAACACCATGGAGAAAAAAATTGTTTACATCTAATTGTTCAAGATGTAAATATTCTACTTCCACAAGAATTAAAATAGTCCTAATTGAAGTCATTTTAACAACAGGAGAAAACATTTCATCAAAATCTATACCTTTCTTTTGTGCAAACCCCTTTAAAACAATTCTAGCCTTGTACCACTTTTTTTCTCCATCTTCTTCCTTCAACTTGTAAACCCATTTATTCTATAATGCTCTTTTTCCTGTAGGAAACTGAACCAAATACCAAGTCTGGTTATTTACCAAGGAATTCATTTCCTCTTTCATGCCTTGTTCCCACTTCTTTTTAGTGTCTGCCTGCATTGCCTCTTCATAACATTTTAGTTCACCAGAATCAGTCAACAATAAATAATACAATGAAGGGGAGTATCATTCAGGGGGTCTACTTAACCTGGTATATCTTCTAACAACACTTTCAGAAGTTTTAGGTACGTGTTGCTCATGTTGTTGTGCATTTTTATTTTCCAATACCTTTGGAATTTATTTTTCAGTGATCTCATCAAGCACTGTGTATTCTGGTTTTTCTTTTTCCTATTTCTTTCTCTACAACTGATCTTTTTACATGACCTTCTAATTGAATATGACATCTCTACTCCTAATAATTTTGTGATTTGCATCATCCCATAAGCGATAACCAAAATCATTAATACTGTATCCAATAAAGGTACACTTCTTGGATTTTGCCTCAAGATTTGTTCTATTTTCTTTATCAATATGGACAAATGCTTCACAACCAAAAGTCTTAAAAAAAGAATTGTTTACCTTTTTACCTGTCCATGCCTCCTCTGTAATTCTACCATCCAAAGAGCTTGAGGATCCTATGTTTATTAAGTAAACGTCAATGTATACAATATATTCCCATAACTGTAAGGGCAAACCAGCATGCAATCTCATACTCCTTGCACACTCCATGATTGTCCTATTCATCCTTTATGACACGCCAGTTTCTTTTGGTGTTCCTGGAACTGTCTTCTCTCTACGAATCCCTTGGTATGAACAATAATCATCAAACTCCTTGCTTCAATATTCACATCCATTGTTTGATCTGAGACACTTCAACCTTTTTCCTGTCTCATTCTCAACCAAAGCTTTCCATTTCTTAAAAGTATCAAAAACATCATATTTTTTTCGAATGCAATAAACCCAAGTTTTTATAGTTGCATCATCAATAAAAATAACATAATAACAAGATACACCAAGAGATGATACCTGAGTTGGTCCCCATACATCTGTATGAAAAATATCTAACCTTTCACTCTTCTTTTCTTTTCCGACTCTGAGAAATCTGACTCTCTTATGTTTTCCATAAACACAATGCTCACATAAATCCAAATCAATTTGTTTAAGATCTGGCAACAAATTTCTTTTGTGAAGTATCTGCATCCCCTTCTCACTCATGTGTCCAAGCCTATGATGCCATAGTGTTGTATCCAGACTTATAGAATCTAAAGAGATAGAAGATTCAGTATTACCTGTACATAAATATAATGTACCTACCTTCTCTACTTTTGTTATCACGAGTGATCCTTTGGTTCCCTTCCACGCCTTATCTGTAAATATGGATATACAAACTTCACTTGCCAACTTCCATGTTGAAATTAGATTTTTCCTTAGATCTGGAACATGTCTTACCTCTTTCAACAAACATTTGTTTCCATTCTTTTGTTTTATGTTTACCTTTCCCATTCCAACAATTTTGCATGGTGCATCATCACCGAAATGAACATGTCCAAAATAACCTTGAACATAATCTAGAAAATGTTTCCTATGGGGTGTGGCATGAAATGAAGCTTCTGAATCTACTATCCAACACTCAGAAATATTATCTATAGAAAGAATCAAAGCATCTTGTAACACATCACCTGCTACATTTGCTTCTTGATTTTTCTCTTGTTGTCCATCTCTTTGTTTCTTTGGAGCTCTGCAGTCTTTCTTCAAATGTCATTTCTTCCCACAATTCCAACACTCTATCTTTCCCAGTCTGGATTTGGATCTTCCCTTCCTATAATTCTCGTGGTTCCCTGAGCCCTTTCCTCTATCCTTTTGTCTTCCCATTTTCTCCATGTTTAATGCATTACCTAATGTCTCACCTGTGCTTTTTCATCGCATTTCCTCGTTAAGGATAACACTAACAACATCATCAAATTTTAAAGTGTTTGAACCATAGATAGAGTTACTTACAACCATGACCAATTTGTTCCAACTTTCTGGAAATGAGCACAAGATTAGAAGATCCCTGACCTCATCATCAAAGTTCACTTTTATATAACTTAGTTGATCAGTAACCGTATTAAATTCATTTAAATAATCTGCAACAGACCCACCTTCTGACATCTTCTAATAACACTTGCAGGAGTTTGACGTACATGTTTCTCCTATTATTGTACATTTTGGTTTTCTAGTACCTTTGGAATTTCTTTTTCAATGATCTCATCAAGCATTGTGTATTCTAGTTTTTCTTTTTCCTATTTCTTTCCCTGCAACTGATCTTTTTACATGACCTTCTAATTGAATAAGACATCTCTACTCCTAATGATTTTGTGATTTTCATAATCCCATAAGAGATAACCAAAATCATTAAGACCGTATCCAATAAATGTACACTTCTTGTATTTTTCCTCAAGCTTTGTTCTATTTTCTTTATCAATATGGACAAATGCTTCACAACCAAAAGTCTTAAAAAAAAAATAGTTTACCTTTTTACCTGTCCATTCCTCTTCTGGAATTCTACCATCCAAAGAGCTTGAAGGTCCTTTGTTTATTAAGTAAACAACAATGTCTACAACATCTTCCCATAACTGTAAGGGGAAACCAACATGCAATCTCATACTCCTTGCACTCTCCATGATTGTCCTATTCATTCTTTATGACACAACAGTTTCTTGTGGTGTTCCTGGAACTGTCTTCTCTCTACAAATCCCATGGCATGAACAGTAATCATCAAACTCCTTGTTGCAATATTCACATCCATTGTTTGATCTGAGACACTTCAACCTTTTTCCTATCTCATTCTCAACCAAAGCTTTCCATTTCTTAAAAGTATCAAAAACGTCAGATTTTTGTCAAATGCAATAAACCCAAGTTTTTCTAGTTGCATCATCAATAAAAGTAACATAATAGCAAGAGCCACCAAGATATGATACTTGCTCTGGTCCCCATACATCTATATGCAAAATCTCTAACCTTTCACTCTTATTTTCTTTTCCGACTCTAAGAAATCTGACTCTCTTATGTTTTCCATAAACACAATGCTCACAAAAATCCAAATCAATTTTTTTAAATCTGGCAAAAAAATTCTTTTGTGAAGTATCTGCATCCCCTTCTCACTCATGTGTCCAAGTCTATGATTCCACAGTGATGTATCCACTCCTGTAGAAGTTAAAGAGATAGAAGAGTCAGTATTACCGGTACATAAATACAATGTACCTACCTTATCTACTTTTGTTATCACGAGTGATCCTTTGGTGCCCTTCCACGCCTTATCTGTAAATATGGATATACAACCTTCACTTGCCAACTTCCATGTTGAAATTATATTGTTCCTTAAATATGGAACATGTCTTACCTCTTTCAACAACCATTTGTTTCCATTCGTTTTTTTTTATTTTTACCTTTCCCATTCCAACAATTTTGCATGGTGCATCTTCACCCAAATGAACCTGTCAAAAATCACCTTGTACATAATATAGAAAATGTTTCCTATGGGATGTGGCATGAAATGAAGCCCCTGAATCTACTACCCACGACTCAGAAATATTATTTATAGAAATAATCAAAGCATCTTGTAACACATCACCTGCTACATTTGCTTCTTGATTTTTCTCTTGTTGTCCATCTCTTTGTTTCTTTGGAACTCTGCAGTCTTTCTTCAAATTTCCTTTATTCCCACAATTCCAACACTCTATCTTTCCTAGTCTGGATTTGGATCCGCCCTTCCTATAATTCTCGTTGTTCCCTGAGCCCTTTCCTCTATCCTTTTGTCTTCCCCTGTTCTCCATTTTTAACGCATTACATGATGTCTCACCTGTGCTTTTTCGTTGCATTTCCTCTCTGAGGATAACACTAACAACATCATCAAATTTTAAAGTTTTTGAACCAAAGACAGAGTTACTTACAGCCATGACCAAGTCGTTCCAAATTTATGGAAATGAGCACAAGATTAGAAGAGCCCTGGCCTCATTATCAAAGTTCACTTTTACATAACTTATATGATTAGTAACCGTATTAAATTCATTTAAATAATATGCAACAGACCCACCTTCTGACATCCTCATATTAAATCATCTCTTCATATTGGACATCGAGGGTTTTTCATACAGTTTATCCAATGTGTCCATCAACTCCTTCGTTGTCTTTTCTTTCGAAATATTGAAAGTCACTGACACTCCCAGGCTCAACTATATCGTTTCTAGTGCCTTTTGTCAAGAACCTCCCAGTCTTCATCCTTCATGGCTGTCAGATTCTTTGTTATTCCACCCAATGGTAGGAATAGATCCTTATGATATAAATAATATTCCATCTTCATCTTCCATAACCGGTAGTTTTGGTCGTTAAATTTCTCGAACCTAAACTTTCCATCTTTCGCTATTGCTCCCACTCGAACCAGGAACCCTCTTTTCCTGCGAGTTACCTTTCGCTTTGATACCAGTTGTTAGAAAAACGAGATCACGGAGCAATAAAATAAAAGAAATGTGGAAATAAAACACAGTAGATGCACAATACAATGGATACATAGATATATGTGGTTCACCCAGTGTGGGCTACGTCCACCAGAGAAATTTACATGTCTTTCCTTTTTATTATCCAACAAATGAAGGGATACAACCTACAGGACACCCACTATAACTTATTCTTATTTCTCTCATAGTCTCCTCTCTCAGAATACAATATTCGCAATGATGCATAGCTGCAATACATTTCCCTCATAAAATAGGGTTTCCTTCTAGGGAAAAAAACCCTAACATAATTTATATTGTCATATCTGTGACCTTATAATGAATGGTCCATATTTACTATGAAATAACAATAATCTACTCCTTCTATGGATATATCCTTGATCCTTTTCTATTTTCCATATGGAATTAATGTTTTCTTTGCAATTCGTAGATCTACGGAAAAACTTTGTGTTATCATCTCATGTCTATAGCCATAAGGATTTTCTTTTAATCCTCCACTCTTTTTTCTTTTTCCTAGAGTATATGTCTATTTTTGTCTTCAAATAGCTTTACCTGTAATTTTGTCTTCAACTAGATTTACCTCTAGTCAAGTAACCTTCACTATTGTAATGTAAATCCAATGCTTCGTCCACTTCTTTAAGAGTTTTATCCTCCTTCACCTTTTTTTCCTTTTCCCATTGCATAGCTACCTTTTTTTTTTTCTTCATATTTTGATGAAATTGTATGGGAGTAGATTCCCTTAATTTTCCATCATATGGTGCCCATTCTTCTTTAATTTTGTTTTAAAACTCTTGTTCCCTCATCCACTTTGGATTCATCTTGAATGGGTTGGCAAGTTTATCTTCTAGTGTAACCTAATTATGGTCAGAATCCCCCCCCGTCCATGGTAACCCATAGATATTCAATAAAATCTTTAGATATCAGGAAATGGTTGAGTCTCTTTGAAATATGAGCCTCTCCCAATCTCTTTTTATTCCAAGTTCGGTATAGTTTGGCATACTCAACATGAAATAAGCCTACTTCTTCCAATTTTTTAATAAAATAACCCGAAAGACAATCCACTTATGCAGCAAGTCCCTAGACTTTTGAGGCTCCCAATGAGAAATTTAGGTCTCCTCCCCCTACCACTAAACCATAATGAAGCAATTTCATTTGAAAGAACATGTCTCAGTGATCTACTTTGTCCATATAAGGCCCATATACATTTAGAAAAGTAGTTTATTTCCCAATATCCAAAGAGAACAGAGTAATTTCTAGACCTACAGTAAAATCCCAAGAATTAGTAAGGGTAAAAGAATATTTCTTTCACCCAATAATATTCACCCTCAACCTTCCTACAACATAATCAAACAAAATTCTTAGCTAACTAAAATTCTTGATAGCTCCTAAGTAATATTATCTCCATTAATCATAATTCATGTAGAAAAGTGATTGAAGGATTTGATGCCTCTATCAATTTTTTAGGGTCGATTTTTTTTAGGGGTTGTCCAACCCTCTGCAATTTAAGGTCATCAAAATCATTTTAAACCATCTTTAGGGGAATTTTCTCTAAGATTCCCAATTAAGGATAGTTGTTTACCACATTTAATTTCTAAGGATGTTTGTTTTTTATCCAGTGATATATATGATTTCCTTCCCTTGTGAGGGGCTTTTCGATCAATTTCTAGCTATTTCAAACCCCCTTCCACCTTGTCAGGGAAATCAAGAGTTCCTTTGCTCCTTGATATGATATTATACTTTGAGGTTTCCATGGAAGGTGGAATTTAATGGGCCTCCAAATTTTTGTTACGATACCTAGATTTGTAGAGGATATGTTATTTGATGTCCCATCCATCTGGGCCTCCTTTATCCTAGGTATAGGAATTAGAGGAAGGGGGTTAGGATTTTAATTCCATATAGGCTCAGTAGGAAATAATTCAATGGTCCAGTTTTTTTTTTTCAAAATTCAAACCCCAGGTGCCAAAAATAAAATTTCCGTAGGATTTTCTTTTAGCCGAAGAGGGAGACTTTGTGGACTTGCCTGAATGAAGTGAAATTCCTTTCCTAATTCATTCCAAAATTTGATCTTTTCCCTGACTTAGGTTCAGGGCCTGGAATAAAATTTCCAAAGGAACTTATTGTGGACAATGAGTAGCCATATTTTCCCACATAATCTCCATCGACCTAGAAGATGAATTTTCTCCTGACATTTCATCCTCCCCATCTCTCAATTTCTTCTTATATATCCAAATATTTCTATGACTAGTATGAGATCATTTGACTGCTAAGTGACCATATAAATGGCATTGGCCACACCTGAATGGGATACCTTCATAGTCTATGTTCAAGTGATAGTGATCAAAACTCCTCCTTATATCCATAGTCTTTGTCAGTCCCTTTCTACTATTTAGGCCTACAAGAATATGAGTTATACCCAGATAACTTGAGTCTCAAAAAGATAGATTGACTTCATAATAAATGTCTAGATCATTTCCAATTTCCTCAAAAACTCCTTTTGACCACAGAACAAGAGGGAGTCCTGGAAGCCTTACCCATATCGAGATGATATCCAATCGAGTTAATTTTACATCAAATTCTAGATTCCATTTCTTGAGAAAGAGGGGTTGTGCTCCCCACTTTCACCTTTTGTAAAGGATAATTTCTACCTCGCCTATGGTCTGGAAGATATAGACCATGCACCCTCTTACCAATAATAAAAATCGAGGATTGTAACTTACTAAGGGATTGAAGTTAGTGTTGGTCCATACCTTCATAGTTTTAGGGTTCATTATTCTCCCTTAGGGTTCATTATTCTCCCTAGAAACAACCAACTAGGACCATGTCCACCATCATCAAAATATCATTAAGTTTTATCTTTTCTCCCAAAAACAAGTAGACATGATCATGCTTTCTTTTTACACAAATCCATCATTTTTGTCTCCTGCCACCCTCCAATTCTCAAAACCCTAAAATTTCTGGAGCTGAGTATGGAGAGCCACTCATAAGATTGAAATCCAATAGTCCTCTGATAAAACCTAGCTCTATAACTTGGTTGTTGTTTAAGTTTGAGCCATATAATGGTAAATCAAGGTCTCTGCAAGTGTCATATGTAGTAAATGTGGCCATTGTGGTATCAATTGTCAGAGTTAAAACCCCTTACTCACCTGTCCTATGGATTAAATTCCATAGATATTTTGAATCTGACCTAGCACCCTTCACCAAATTAAGAATCCCATGAGATACATCACCTGATCTTGTCACCCCTTCCATTGAGAGTTCACCTTCACTTAAACTTTGTTTATCTAGTGCCTATTCCATTTCACTAATAATGGAAATCATATCCTCTTCCAATGGGAAATACCCAATGGGTTTTTGTCCCCATGGATCCACCATGTCAACAAATGTACCAAGTTTTGGGCTAGACAATATTTGTTGGCCCTCCAGTAGATCATATGTATAATCTAGTACCTCTTACTTTAGAGTCAACATCAAATGGACTTCAACAAACTAAACCCTACATAAACCCTATGTCACCCTACGATGAGATTATTAGATCAACTCCATACAAATCTCTGGAAACCCTGAGAAGAAGTGCTCTTGTGCACCCATCATATCTGTGGCTTTAGGTCGCTATGCTGCATATATTCAAATTACAAAACAAAGGTATTGGCTAGGAACCTTCGACACAACCGAGAAGGAAATGATGGCTTATGATCAAGCCTCATTATTCATGAGCAGTTGTAGAGTGCATACCAATTTCATCTATAGTGGTAATGCCCAGACACATCATAGGTTGAGCCATTCCATATTATCATGTGTGAAGAGAGCCCTTAGAATCCAAGCAACACTTAAATCCCAAGTTCAAGGATTCTTCATCCATTTGAAATTATACATTAATAATGAAAAACATCGAAATGATAAATTTTATATTAAATGTGAAAATTATCAACACTTTTAATAATGAAAAAATCACAAATAATAAATTTTATATTGAATGTGAAAATTATATATGAACTTATGAGTAAAAGCAACATCTTCACTTGTACACTATAAAAGTTGTTTTATTTTGAAAAATAAATAATAATAATAATAATAGATTTGTATTTTTAATTATTTAAAATTATAAATAAATAATAATAAAACATCACATTTAATTTTTTTAATTATTTAAAAATATATATAAATAATAATAATAATAAAATGAATAAATTTCATGGTAAGTATTTAATGCCAATACATTCTAATTAAAAATTATATATTAATAACAAGGCAGGTTGCAGAGCAACAAATCCCTGCCCAGAAGGTAAAGGAGTTTAATGTTTCCAGTCATTAATATCAACAGATATGACAAATAGACGTAGTAATATACACAGTTGTCATTCCTTAGCATTTGGATTAGTTTAATATCATATGGATTAGTTTAATATCTAAGCCAGCAGCAGAGATTGCAATACTATCACTAGTAGAAAAGCAAGCAGTATAGGCAGCAGTGGTTTCAGTAGTTGATCCACCATTATACGCACCAGCAACGGAGTCACCACCACTAACATAAGCATACGAGCCAATTCGAAAACCATCACCTCGCCCGGAGACAGATCCTTTAGTTCGAAAAACTAACATAAGCATACAAGCCAGATCGAAAACCATCACCTTGCCCAGAGACGGATCCTTTAGTTTGAAAGCCTATTGATTCGGAATCAGTTGTATTTGAACCAATGGTTAGAGTTTACCTAGTAGTTGAACCAGTTACATATCCTTAGTCTTAGTTTTGGTCTCGTATCAATGAATCTGCATGGCACCATCCTATCTTCTCTGCTTCAAAGTTATTTAGGTATCAGTTATACCTGGTGTACCAGATTCCTCTAATGCTTCCGGAGAAATCAATTTGTCCTCTGTTTTTCACTCCATGTACATATATTTGTTTATGGAGTGTGTAACCCACCACTCTGTGTGCATTTTTATAGTATTCAACCCTGCACTGGCTTGTGAAATACAGATAATATCTTATTAAGTTAGAAGTCACTTATTGTCTAGATACCTGGGTCACCGAGACCACTATGAACTAAATCGTTTTTGTATAGACCATGGCGATTGAAAATTCACAAGCACTTGTGGCAAACCTCACATGCATTTTCCGAGAATGTGGGTGCTTAATAAGCTTGGAGTTAAATTTCAACCCTAAAATTTATTAGTGCCCAGGAAACATCTGTATTGTACCCTTTATGCTTGATGTATTGTCTCTGTGGATATTTGGATCACAAGTTTGTCCCTTAGTTCTTCATTAACTGAGCTTGTTTGTGCATGTATCTACCAAGTTTCCTCTTGACAATTCTATTTTGCATGGTGTTATCCTGGTAAGGGAGGAACTTTGTCAGGTTTCTTGCAAATTCTGGAAATTGTTTGGAAAATGAAGGTATTAGTTACCTATTGCTTATAACTGAAAATCCTTATTTTTCATCTGTAACAACAATTTTTTATGAACCCATACTAAATTTTCCAATATGAAGTTTTATTCCAACCTTTTGTGTTTCCTTTTGAAGAGACTTCGTTAATGTGTAAAGCATATTTGTTACACTCTATCTATGTCGCATTGGATTCAGATTCA
>ML782935.1:0-17987 GCA_009831015.1 Picea engelmannii
GCCCCCTTGTATATTGTTCATAGTAATTTATGTGGTCTAATTCCTTCTCCTATTTCTTTGGGTTCAAGTACTTCTTAACTTTCGTTGATAACTTTTCTAGACACACTTTGGTTTATTTCTTAAACCTTAAGAGTAAATTTTTGACATGTTTTTGGCCTAGAAGGCCCTTGTAGAAAAACAATCTAGACATCAACTAAAAAAGTTATGAATAGATAATGGTGACGAATATGTTAACAAAAAGTTTACAACTTATTACACTACAAAGGGCATTCAGATGCAACATATTGCTCCATATACACCATGAAAAAATGGTGTTGCCAAAAGAAATAATAAAACATTAAAGGAAATGACAAATTGTATGATCCAATCTAAGGAACTAAGTCCTCATTTTTGGGCAAAAGCCATTAATTGTACCAATTACATAGTTAATTACACTCCCATAAAATTTTTAAAATATATAACACCAAAAAAAGCATGAAGTAAAATTAAACCAGATGCAAGTCACTTTCATGTGTTTGATAGAAAAGCATGGGTTCACTATTCTTGAGAAGAAGATGAAAGAATTACAACATAAAAGTGAGAAGTGTTTTATTATTAGATATTTTGAAGATGTTAAAGGTTATAAACTTCTTCAACCTCCTTCCAATGAAATTATCATTAAGAGAGATGTTAAGTTTGATGAAGGTTTCTAGACTCGTGAGCCTAATTCAATGTTTGTGACATCTTTGACGTTTTTGTCATCTTCTATTCCCAACTTTTTTGTTGGTGATCCTATTATGGTTTCTTCTTCAATTGGTAACAATGAGGATGAAAATCCACCTCTACTTGATATCCTTCCTCCAGTTGGGTCTAATGAACATGAACCTACACCAGTGCCACGATTTCCTAGATGGGTCTATACAATATGAGAAACAATTAGCGATATTGTTGGTGATCCTACAAATGAACATCGTACATGTTCACGGTTCTAGTGAGCTTCCTCTCTTTTGGATTAAGTTTCAGAGACTCATGATCTAGAAACATTTTCAAAATATTTTGGCCATCTAGATTGGAACACAACAATGAATGAAGAATATTGTTCCTTAATGGAAACCAATACTTGGGATCTTGTACCTCTTTCAAAATGAAGAATTTTTTTTAGATGTGAATGGGTGTATAGAACTAAGTGTGCATCAATTAGAAGTGTTGAAATACATAAGGTCAGGTTAGTCGCCAAAGGATTTTCTCAAGTTGAAGGGATTGACTATAATGAAAACTTTTCCCTCATATAAAAAATGAATTCCATTTTCCTTGTTCTAGTCCTTTCCACCTCACATAAATGGGAGGTCCATCAAATGGATGTGAAAATTGCATTGTTTCATAGGTATGTGCATAAAAACTTTACATGGAACAACCTCATGGCTATGTTTAGAATGACTATGTCCTTGTTTGTCACCTTAACAAATCTCTCTATGGTCTTAAGCATGCTACTCAATCTCGATATAATAAAATGGATAGCTTTCTTCTTGACATTGACTTTTCTAGATGTCATTCTAACCCAATTTCTATACCAAGATAGTAGGTAACCATCTCATAATACTTGTTCTTTATGTTGATGACCTTGTTCTCATTGGCAATGGCCCCAAACTTTTAGACCATGTGAAATCAATCCTTAAGAAGAAATTTGAAATGATAGACTTAGGATGTTTGCATTATTTCCATGGCCTCCAAGTATTTGAAACCAAGGAAGGAACTTCCATTTCCTAGTTTAAGTATGCATGTGATCTTCTTCACCACTTTCACATGTAATATTGTAAACCAGATCCATCTCCCTTCTAGTCTAGAGTCAAAATTTCTACCACCTATACTGCACCCAAAGTATATGCCACTTTGTACCATTAGTTAGTTGGTATCCCTTTGTATTTGACTCATACCCATCCTGATATTTCCTTTGATATTGGTCTTGTTTCTTGGTATATGAAAACACCCCATGAGAGTTATTGGAAAGAAACAAAAAAGATATTTCGATAACTCTCCTCGGCAAAAGAATATTAATTTATCCTTTTTCTCTACCTTTTGCCCTCTTTTTCTTCTTCTTTATTATTATTAATTTTTCTTATTTACAACGATAATTCACCCTAATACCTTATTATCTATTAAACTTTGTTTTTATATTTTTTGCTAAATAATTATTAATAAATTGTTCTCATTATCACTTTTCCCGTTTCACCCTACCTCCTCATCATTATTTCGTTAATTGTTTAGTTTCTCTATTCACATTTAATTACTAATTACTTAATTATATTTTTAATTACTAATTCATTAATTATCGTTTTATTTATCTTCCCATCATTATTTTACCATCTTAACTATTAAAAATAATAATTTCCAATGACTAGTTTTTGTCCACTTTTCCCAATGTCCTTTTTCTTAGCCTTTATAAACCCCCTTCTCTCAATACTTTTTTCAACTCTCATTGATTCAACTATCCCTGATGATGGGTGGAGTGTCCACTCAAAACATTGGATGTTTCAAAAACTCCATGCATAGTTTACATCCAAAAATCTGAAACAATATTTTGATATATTTGGGGTATAGTTCAATTTGGGATACATTGTAGTTTAGGGCGGACTCCTTGTTGGTTGGTTTCACTGATTCTAATTGGGATGATGACCTTGATGATTAGAAGTCTACTATGGGTTATGTTTTCAATCTTGGTTTTAGACTTGTCACTTGGGCTTGTAAGAAACAACAAGATCTTTCTCATTCTTCAATAGAAGTAGGGTATCAAGCAACAATTAATGCATTCAAGAAGTTGTGTGTCTTTGACATATCCTTTCATAGTTTGGATTCTAGTAGCAGCATCCAACCATACTTTGGTGTAATAATTAGGGTACCATAAATATTTTCAAATGTCTAGTTTAACATTAGTGCAACAAGAACATTGAGCTACACATGCAATTCATTAAAAAGATTATTCAACGTTGTGTTCTCAAAGTGCCCTATTTTCCCATAGATGATCATGTTGTAGACATTATCAAAAAGTCTCTTGTAGAGGAAAATTTTTCCAAACTTCGATCTATGTGAGGAGTTCAAGAAGTTTTCATTAAGGGTGGATAGGATCTAATGCCTCCTTCCTTATCCTTTTGTATCACATTTGTAAATCCTTCAATCCTATCCCAAGTTGTTCTTTAAGGGGATGTTAGGATATTTAGACACTTAAGGGTTAGTTAAGATAAAATTGGTTTAATGTGTCTTTAAGTAAAGTGTGTTTCCTTCATATGTATTAGTATGCATTTGTAGTTATCTAATCCGACGATCATGATATGTTCTAGACATAAAGTGATCTGATGGTTCATATTCTCCTTGATACTAATAGATATATCGATCCATTACTTAACACTTAGTTGGTCCATTATCTCTATTTAAAGAGCATGGAGGGTCATTTGTTGAATATTTATTATGATGAACTCATGTAAAAAAAATTCATTATGCACTAAATATTTCCTCAAGCGGTTGCATTGGCTAGGGCCATGGACTATTTCCCTCTTTGAGGTTTTTAACCACATATTTCATTGGTGTATTGATACTTTATTTGTTTGTGTGAGCAATTTTTGATGGTGTTTGACCTTTGTGTAAATACCCTATTCATTGAATACCAAGTTCAAGAACAAATATTCCTTCTAAATTTCCCAATAAAAAAGTCTTCAACACAACCACTTCAACAATAAAGTAGACCAACACACCCAATCGTAAGGATAGTTCTTAAGCTATACACTTAAAAATTTATTAAGATATTGTTATAACTAAGTATTTACAAGAGTAGGTTAGGCCACCTACCACAACCTTGCATACATATGAATAAGCAAAAGCCTCGACAAACTTGTTTCCACCCTACTTGTACAATTACCTTCCCAACACTTGCAAGCTTACCTCCTATAAGGAGTCTCACTGTGATCCTTAATATAACTAGTTTCTCAAGTCATAAACCCTCTATCAATATTGGAATGCCCTTCCTCGACTTGTTGGAACATTAATCCTTCCCTTGAAATGCACCAAGTCCCAAACTTAGTCTTTACAAACCACTTGCAAGTTTCAATAGTGGACTTAGTCTTTGCAAGCCACTGTCAAGTTTCCATGGTGCAAACACCTCCTTAATCCACAAGAAAGTACCCCATTAGGAGTCGCATTCCATCCTTTAAGACTTACATTAGATCCAACCCAAGACATGTATTATAACCAATTCTAACTTCACCTTCCTTCTAAGATCTACACTTGGACATATTTTCTTGAATCCTTCAAATGAATCCCACTCCAATGATTATCAACACTTAATTCCCTAACACCAAGGATGACACCTTAGCCCAAACCTTGTGATTCACTTATATAAATAACAGTCTGATTTCTTTCCCCAAAATGTGGGGTGCCTTTACACATGCCAAATGTAAGTGTGCCCAATTCCATGGCAAATTGCCCATCATATCCAACATGATTGTAATCGTCTTCTCACTAAACCATGGCATGGAACACTCCATAGTGCCCCAAGAATTTTCATTATTCCCTCACTACCAGACGTCTCAAAAAAACAATGTCTTGACCAAATATATTCTTACATATCATATTTCTTGTATTTTTACAAATTTCACCTTAGTATGCTAACAATGCCTCTCCAAGTCTTCATGACCTTGGAGTGTTGTTGCTACCAATTTTATGTGCACCTAGAATGTTTCTGCATATCATTGTATCACTCTACACAATTCTTAGTAAAGGTGACATGTTATAACTTCACACCACTCCATCATTTTTGGGGTAATTTCTCCATTTGACTATAGTGTGCCTTCATCTAATTAAGGTAACCATCACTATAGTCATTTCCTACCCTAGATGACTTATTATGCATCATAACAGTCTTACACCTCCATGACTCAAATTTCAACCCACCCTAGAGAGAACCTTTGTCATGCGATGTGGCTCATTTTATTTTTGAATCTAGTATGTCTATTTCCAAAGTTGAGAATGACCCACTCCATTTGTAGTTGTTTTCAATATCAAAACAAGGGAAATTTTATTTGGTCGCTAAGAGAAAACAAAAGGACTTCCCAATTAAATTCATTATTTCTCTAGCAACACCTTCAAGAATGCTTCCTTCTCTTTCCAACCAATTAGCCTATTACTTAGACTCGTCATGCATTCATTACTAATTCATTTCAATTGTTTCACACAATGAGACCCACCTACACCTACCTTTTACCCCAACTACCCATACCCCTATTCACCATTGGCCTTCATACCTTCAAAAAAATTGGGTAACTAATCCAACTTTGCGTTCAAACCCACAAAAGCACACCATCATGTTCTTTGGAACCTAATGATATTTCTTCTAATTATATTATCACATTGTTCTAGATATGATCTCCTAAATATACTCAAGTGTCTTTATCACTCAAATATCAACAAAGTCTTCTTGACTTCAACCAAACTAGGCGCATGCTTCCCTACGGGTGCCATGGTTCAACTACCGTCCAAACTAGTAGAGAGGCATATTGTGATTCTATTTATTGAAAATAGAGTGACAAGTGGAAACCCATGTCATTTCTACCACTAACACGAGAAACCATTTCTTCTTGAGAGTCTCCATCAACTTTTCCAGAAATTACTAAGTTAAGTGAAGCATCTTCAAAATAATCATACCTCATGTTCAAATGCATTACAAGGGGTATGTTAGAACCAATCCTATCATCACCTTGAACCAAATTTATCTTGATCTTTGTATTATTGTGATATCCCATTCACTCAAGTTGGTCCAAGGAATGAGTTTCCTCCCATTGGGCCATCTCATACCAATATTTGGTGACATCTCTCTTTTTTTCTTGGCTCCCTGTCAATTTCACACAGTTCTGGTGGAATGCTCCATCAACCCGTCTCTCCAATGAATTCACCCTTCCACCTAATTATGGACTTCCTTGATTCTCCAAAGAAATGTCCACTACTCTAGATACTATAGACCCCATGGTGTTTACTATGCTTCCAACCCAATAAATCTTTATTCCAACATTTTGAATGAGCCTTCATCCACAAAAGGCTACCCAAGACCTCCTTCCAAGGTCTTTTATGAGATATGAAAACCTCCAACTTTCCCTTTGCAAGGTTAGACTATCGGTTGACTAGTTGTTTATACCATGGTCATGGTAGTCATTCTAGTGACAACACTCAACTACTTCCTCATTGTTAGAATGACATGAAGTTTTGGGTCATCAAACATCAACAAAATATCAAAGTAAGGGATGAGTGTGACTTGTGCCATCCTCAAAATATCATGTCCAAGGAAAATTTCAAATTCATCCATGGATACTACCTTGAAACCAATAGTTTCACTCTAGTATCTAAGTTGTAAGGTGTCTCCTTCAACTATGTTAACTACCTTCCCCACTTTTGAGTTTACTACCTTAAATGTGGACTACATCAATGCCAACTGAAAATTGAGTTGAACAACTTCTTTCTTCACAAATTTGGGTTGCACCATTGAAAATCATCGTCATGACAAGCTTACCATTCAACTTGGCTTGAACAAAAAGTAATTTTTGTACAATTTTTCTCTCTACTTGCCTTAGAATTATGATCCACTAATGCAACCAAGTCTTTCAACACAACCACCAATGACTGGTCTACTTGCTCTATGGAATTCACTCCCATCTTCAGTGGAAAAATCTTATCATAGTATTACTTCACACAAAACCAACAAATAATAGCCTTACCACCATTTTTGTCCTTGGGCCCATATGGTTTCTTATCTTTCCATTCACTATACTTCCCAAATGGATTCATGTAAGCTTTACTTCTTAAACTTTCCATGTTGCTTCTCTTCTAAAGAGATTCATCTGCCTTTGAAATTATTTTGGCACCCGACTTGAAGTCAATAAGTTTGTTTGTAGTAGCGATGGTCGTGAAAAGGATCTGCATATTCTAATGTCGCAACACACTTTGAACCCAGGGTTGTATCCCCTTCATAAACAACTATCCTTGTTGGACATGTCTTTGATATCTAGCATTAGACTTGAAAACAATTTGATATACTTATAGAATCTTCCCGAATTATTTATAGACATTAACTGATTGCATGCAATCCATGGTTGATTCTTTGGTTCAATATGGGATTTCAAATCTTATTTCATCTCCACCTAATTTTCAATATTCACAACATGTTTCCTAGTTTCCAAGTCTTCTGCTATATTTCTCCACCAGAGCTTCTATCAATCAATTCAATTACTTAAATTTCGAGCATTAAATTATCAATCTAGGATCGTGAACTGATGAAGTGTTTACATTGTATGTGCATGTTTTTAGATTACTTCAATTTTCAAAATGAAAACATTACTTATGAAGAACCTCTAACTATCTGAAACTCAACTCAAAATAGACTGAAAAATACTACAAGGATAATTATAATGGCGTGCAACTAATGTCTAGTTGATCACTAATTTATCTCATCATATCACAATTCTTTATTCAACAATAAATCAAATAATTTTTTGATTTTTTAATCAAGTGATCTGTTCAACACCAAACACCAATTCACACATAGATACCCCTGTAATTCCTGTAGCAAATAATTCATTAAACATATTATGGAATTTAAATAGCACACAATGGATAATGGAAAAAATCACAACTTGAACTAGTTAACAAATGTAAAATTGATCTAAGTAAGAAATCAACAATTACCAACACACGGGGGACCCTCTTGGCTATGGAAACGCTGCCGAGAATTCACCCGACTAGAATCTCAACATTAAATAAAAAGTGATCTTGACACATGAATGGAAGGAAAAAACAATTCTTATTAAATCTCTATAAAAATGTTTTACAACAACATTCATTCATTCTCATATGATAATTCGATAATTTTTTGATCCCATAAACCATTATTTATATATGCTTTTACAATTACAAGTGCATTTTGTTTGGTGGCACTCAAATTTTTGTTTACAGTAAAAAATAAAAAGAGGAACTCAAGAACTGATTTTCTTGGATCGCACCCCTTGAATCTTGTCTTCATAAATTTAGGGATTCGAGACAAAGAATAAGAAACCCTTGAATGTGATCTCAATCCGATTGAATGCTTGGAGTGCCACAAAATCCAGGTGTGATGCTACACTGATTTTAAAGGCTGACCATGATATCCTGCTCACCTTGTGTGCTCTCAAACCGATTTGATAAACACCTAACCATCCCCATAAAATTTAGATCATGTTCCCTGTGGAGGTTTCCATTTAATACTGGCACGATCATATCAATCATCAAATTTGTTGTTGGATATTTCTCATCTGCTTCGGAATTTGTAGATCGCTACAGGATTTTGACTGGTACATGATTTAACTGTAGCAATTGATTAGTAATATGAAAATCATACATAAGTTACTACCAAAAAGTAAATAAATATAAGATTTGAAAATATACCTTAGAGTCCCCTTTGGCATGTATATCATGTAGGTGATGATCATAAAGTGATAAAAAAAACATTCTAATGTGGTTCAAAATGATTGTTTAAAGGTAAAAGGAATAACAAAAAGTTATCAGGAGAGTCAAATCAGAGGCCCAACAACTTCATGGTGCTTTTTAATAACATGGCAACAATGCTCATCTTGGTCTCATTATAACTGTCATTCATTTGTTCCAAGTACGTCTCCACGTCCTAATAAAGGTTCCCCAATAACTTAGATCACAAGTTCCATCATAAATGTTTGGCTCTTTTATCTTAATCCTCATGGAGAAATCGGTCAACTTCCATCGAAAATGAACCTCTTCAATTTGTTGATAACATTTTCTTGGTTGGTAAAAATTCACAACCACTTACTTCAACAGGTCTTCCATTACCTTAAATATTTCATCAAAGTTTCCAAACAACACTACTATGTATGGACACAAAACTGTTGTCTCATTTCACTCAACCAATGTGCTACTCTAGGTTAGGTCAATATCGATCAAATTTTGTTCTAAATAATTATACTTGGTAGAAAACTCTTCCACCTATTTTGATTTCCTTTGAGAATCTTCCAATAGTTTCTCCATTGTCCTCCCTAAAGTAATTAACCTTGTCTTAGTATTTGTAACCCTCAATGAGTGAATGTTTTCACTCTTAGAGTTCATCATCAACATTCTCCTATACTCAGTCACTTATTAAAGTGACTTCCCTTCATTACCTTAAGTCTTCCTAAACACATCTCCAAGATGGGCACTTTCTTTCTATAGTGCACAATGTTCCACCTAATAACAACAAATATACTTACCACTATTCATAGTTTTATTCACTTGGCAAACCTGCCACTAACAAGACTCTTATGGAAAAGAGATTATTCATTGCACCGCCTCACGTCTCCAAGGCACTGCATATTTCTCTTAAAAACTATCTTTCTGAACACTTTTTTCATCAAATAAATTGTGGGATTTCTCTAATACCAACCATCACAACCCTAGAGTTCACTTCCAAAATTTTTGTTTTGGAACCTATAATATTTGTGACACTTGATTTCCTTGGTCCTAGTGACTTGGTCACCCTACATTAAGTTCAACCAAACTTTTGCCTCCTCGGATCGAACCCAACCCAGGTTCACCGAAGTTTCATTAGTGGTTCTACAACTAGACTAATATGAAAGGTCACACCCAATCATGCCTTCTAAACATTCCAATAAGAAATTATTCAACACTTAATCATTTTAGAAATAAAGTGAACTAGAACAATCAACAATTAGGGAAATGTATAAGATAAACAACAAAACATTTATTAAGAGATCAATACAAATAAGTCTTAACAAGAGTAGGTTAGGCCACTTGGAAACCCTTGCAAACATACAAATAAGCACAAGTATCACCATACATCTTGAACACTTGCAAGCCTACCTCCTACAATTCTTGGTCGTCTCCTTAAGATAACCCATTGATTGTGTCATGGACCTTTATCCACTATGAAATTTCCTTCCTATAGAGGCTAGAATATTATAGATTACTTGAAATTCACCAAGTCTTAGACTTAATCTTTCGAATCCACTTTTAAATTTCCACCCTGCAACCAACTCCTTACTCCACAATAAGGAACCTTGTTATAGTTTCACTCCAATCTTCAATACTTACACTAGCTCCAACCTTAGACCTATTCTAGAACCAATTCTAACTTCACCTTCCTTGTTATATATGCACTTGTATGCCTTCACTTGAATCCTCATAATGAATGCCACTTCAACGATGTTCAACACTTGATGCCCTAGCATCAATGATGATACCTTAGCCTAAACCTTATGATTCACTTATATAGGTAGTTCTCCAACCATTTTCCACAAAATGTGGGTTTCCTGTACACATACCCAATGAAAGTGGACTCAAGTCCATGGAAAAGTGATTATCGGCTCCAAGATGGTTGCAACCATATTCTCCCCAAACCACAATGAACTCCATAATGCCCCAAGAATTTCAACTATTCCATTCAAGAGATGTCTCCATCACATGTGGAGTGCTCTAATACCAATGCCTAGACCATTGCAATATGATAACTTCACTAGCATGCTAAACTCTTTGCAATATGTCCTCATAATGCAACCCGTATAATATTGTTAGGACCACACTTCCTTGAAATGAACCCTCACTACCAAATGTCTCAAAAATTAATGTTATGACCAAATATATTATTATCTAGAATACAATTGACACCTTGCTAGGCTAACAACACCTCTCTGAGTCTCATGACCTTAGATTGTTGTTTCTACCATCTTTAGTTGCACCTTGAATGTTTTTGTAGATCATTATATAACTTCACCTAATTCTTAATGGAGGCCACCATGCTGCATTTTCCCATACTCGTCTTCAAAACCTACAAGATATGAGCGTCAAGAATGTTGTAAAATTGTAACTATGGAATGCTTCCACCAAGGCACTCCTCACTGTGATGTTTTGTCTAGCAACTCACTTCATACCACTATAGTGTTTCCCATTACTCCTTGATTTCATAGACCCTACAATATTCCAACTCTATGGATTTTCTCAACTCCATCATTTGGTTGGGGGATTTCTTCTCCATATAAATTTGGTGTGCCTTCATCTCATAAAAGGAATTGATGCTTCAACCATATTCATCCTTAGATGAATCATTATGCATCACAATAGTCTTACACCTACATGATTCAACCTACCCTAGAGAGTTCCTCATCCATGCAATGCAACTCATCTTTCATAGCTACAACATATCAAGTTCCAAAATTAAGTTTTTCTCACCCCATTTTTAATCACCACTAACATCAAACAAGGGGAACATGCCTTTGTTATTTAAGGAATAAAAAAGGCCTTAATCCTCTCCCACATAATTTGTTTTCCACCTTGACAACATCTTCAAGAATGATTACTTCTCTTTCCAAATAATTAGTCTTTTTCTTAGACTCATCATCCATATGTGACTAAACTCTTTCAACTACTTCACGCTACCAAAACTAGATGCATATGCCTTTACCCTTGAATACCCATGCCCTAGTACACCAATGGCCTTCACGAATTTGAATAAATTAGGTAGTTAATCCAAATTTGTGTTCAAAACCACAAAGTGCACCACCATGTTCTATGGAATCACATGCTATTTCTCTTGGTTCTATTACAACACTACTCTAAGATACTCTCTTTAACAAACTCAAGTGCCTCCAACACTAAAAAATAAACTAAGTCATAATGAATTCCACCAAACTAGACACCTGCTTCCAAGCAATTATATTATATCCACTACCTTCCAAACTAGTAATGAGACATCCTTTGAGCCTATTTAGTGAAAAGAGAGTGGAAAGTGGCCACCCACACCACTACCAAAAATAACATTGGAAACCTTTCTTTCCTAAGAGTCTCCATAAAATTTACCAAAACTACCTAAGTTAAGAGAACCATGTTCAAAACATCCATACCTTTAGCTCAAATTCATTAAGAGGGGTGTGTTATAACTAATCCTTCCATCACCTTCAATAATAATTCTTCCGATCTCTAGGTCACCCTAATAGTATGTTCACTCAATCTCATCTAAGGAATGAATTTCCGCCCAGTCAACCATCTCATACTAAGATATGGAAAATTCTCTCTTTTTGTCTTAGTTCCCTATCAATTTCACACCCTACTAATCAAAGGATCCATCAGTACATCTCTCCAATTAATTCACCCTTCTATCCAAGTTTAGACCATCTTACTTCTCTGAACATATGACCACTACTTTGGATATTCTACACACAATGGTGTTTATTATGGTTTTTAAACCCTATGAACCTTAATTTGAATGTCTTGAGCATGCATTCATACACCAAAGGCTTCCCAAGAACTCCTTCTAATATCTATTTTGATGTTTCAAAAACCTTCAACTTCCTTTATGCAAGGTCACAATGTTTCTTGAATAGTCACTATAACCACACTCATGGAAGTCAATGGTCATACTAGTGACCACACCTAGTTGTTTCCTCACCATTGAAATGAAAATAATTTTAAGGTCATCAAAGATCAACAAACTATCAAGGTGACATATTAGTGCCACCAATTCCATCCTCATAAACTCCAATCCAAGAAAAATTCAAAGTCATCCATGGGTACCAACATGAAACCAACAGTTCCACTACATTCTCTAAGTTATAATGTGACTCCTTCAACTATCCCAACCACCTTCCCTACTTATAATTTTACTACATCAAATGTGTGCTACACCAATTCCAGCTACAAATGGAGTTGAATAACCATTTCTTTCTTCATAAAGTTGTGGGTTGCACCACTATCAACAATCGTTTCCACTCACTTACAATTCAATTTTCCTTGAATGAAACTAATATTTTATAGTCTTTATTGGCTTGCCTTAGAATTATCAAGATAAAGTACAAAAGACTTGCAACACACCCAGTAACGACTAGTCTACTTGATCTACAACGTTCACCCTCATGTTTAGTGAGAAATTCTTAGCATAGTGGTCCTTTTCACAAATACAACAAACAACAAACTTACCACCATTTGTTTTTCCTTTTGCCCCTACGGTTTCTTAGCCTTCCCTTCAAGACTTCCCAGATGGAATCTCCATACCTTTACCTTTCTTCTTAAGCTTTTCATGAAGCTTGTCTTCTAAAGTACCTTCACTTGCATCTGAACATTTTTCATCACCCATCTTGAAGCCATGTAACTTTCCTACAACAATGATTGTCATGGAAAGGGTCTACACATTCTTAAACCATATGATTCCATATGATCTGTAAATGAGGAGATTATAGTCCACTCACTTCACCAACATGAATACTATGCATAATTATCTTTTATCTTTTTTCTTTGTCTTATATAGAAACATGTGTCCTAGATATGGCTACAAAGCCTCTATTCCTAGTGTAACCTACACATAAACAACCAACTAAAAACCTATATGTTCACTATTATTTAGCAGACATGTGAGGATGGTATGTTTGTTAGCTTCAAGGATTGCATTCTTTCATGTTTGCAAGGATTTGTTCTCAAGAACCAAATGAATGACACACCCTTTGAATCCATTTGTGCAATAACTTGGTTCAAGGGTTCAAATCCAATTGCTTGCATGTATAATGTGTGGACATGTATATCTCCTTATTACTCATTCTTATAGTTGTACCAATACTTATGTTTGCATGTGTTTTCTTCAGAAAGGTAGTGTCCAAGTAATAATGTGGCTTACACTAGGATTCTTGTAAAACACTCCAACAATTAATATATTTCTATATATATTGCTCCATTTTGGTTAAGGGACAAATACGATAACACTTCTTGCAAAGGTAGATATACCAACACATCTTTTAAATATTCCAATAGAAAGGAAATATACAACTCCAACTAATACAAATAGAAATGATCTGCCTATATGTAAGAGTGCAAATCCTTGTTTGGTTTTATCTCAACAATGAACAATGCAAAGACTTAGTACATAGCAACACTTGAATAGTATTGATGAATAATTAATATTCAATGGATTCTCATGTAATAATTCCCAAGACTAGTGAAGTAGCATATAATCTAAATCGCTCTATCAGTGAACATCAATTCAAAAACAATACGACATAATGTTCTAATATCCCCAACTTCCTTGATGACAATTAAACTCCAACATCAATATAACTACACAAATTTCAAATAATCAAGAGGATTCAAAATATTTCTCTCTAAAGCACCATTATCTATCAATGGGTTGGAATGATTCCCACATGAATTTGGAATTCCTTATGGGATTATATTCTAAACATAATATGCAGAGATGATTTGTTATTCACACACATGATTTGCCCAATGATTTGAACTACATGTGACAAAGAAATGAGGAGGAAGGAGACCACTCAACACACAATCAACACTTAATGTGGCAGAGAGAGGGGGTCTATGAATGCTATGTATGACCTGTATAGACTTTGTATGGCTAGTATGGACTTTGTATTTCCTACTAATGCACACCCATTGTCCCTAACCAATTTCTTCAGTTTGCAATTCAATGGTGGGGTGTGTACATACTCAATATCTTAGCTTTTCACTCTGTATGGTCTAGTCTCAACCTGTCAATGAATTAATTGTTAGTTATGCAATTCTGAGAATGAAAAATAGCTAAGGAATTGCAAGAGAGGTGACATCTCTTTGATCCTAGCCATTGAACCTACTTGGGAAACTATGTGGAGATGATAACTACATCATCTATTGTAATTAGTCCATTAATTGTAGGCATGAAATTGAAATTGAAAGAAATAGATATCACATCATCACTATTAGTTATATATCCAACACATGACCCTAATTTGGACAGAGTAAAATAAGAACATTTTGCTTACTATATATGTTTCTCATTATATTAAGGATCAAGACCTTTAATTGTTGGGATTGGAAATCAAACAAGGAGTAACTATATATTCTATGTGTATGCTTAGCAACTATGCCACTAGAACGATTGAGAAGAAAATTATCAAAACTAAACAAAAATGAAATGGCATAGAACTAAAAACATTACACAAGAAATTAAATCACATCATAAGACACAAAGATTTTACCCTGGAAACCCAAATTGGAAAACTATCTTTGAATTGTTTCTTAGCTTTCATTTCAACAAGCTCTGGTTTACAATGTAGGTTGCAGGATTATGGGCCATTCAATGATTTACACACCTTCTTCTCATATGCATTATCTCCTTATAGACAAAAAATACCCTTTGAGAGTGAAAATACAAGAAGAAATAGGGAGAGTTGGGGTACTGGGAAGGCCAATAGTCCTTACCTTACATTTCCCATTCCTCGGTATTTCCTCTTCTATTTTCATTTTCTATTTTATTTAATTCTTATTTTCTTATCCTTTGTCTTATTCCACTTTTCTTTGCATTGTCTTTACATAGTTACTAACCTTCCTTAATTTTTGAATTGCCTTAGATACTGAGGCTTAAAATCACCTCTTTACGTTTGGATTCATTTTGAATCAATTATATTGGTATTTGGCATGGGGGCTTGCCAAGGAGGAGTCATAATACCATCCACATTCAATATCCATAGACTAAATTGAAGGTCAATGATCCATGTGTGGGGTTCCTTTTAAGACTAATATAGCCCATTTTCCATTACAAAAACCTTCATTAATTATGTTAAACCCTTCAGGTGAAGGACCATGAGTATTCATGATTCCTTGGCATTACTCTTTTATTCACTTTACCATTGGAACTCAATATAAATATATTGGGTTTGGAGGTGTAATAAAAACAATATAAATGTTTACAAAGTTAAGTTAGGGAAATCCCACTTTTAAAATGAAACCTTAATTTACTATATACAACACATCACCTTGACTATAATTTTAGTAGAAGGAGAGCAAGAGAGGAAGACAAAAGTAAGAGGGAGAAGAAAAATAAGAGGAGGGGGTAAGAAAAAGAGGAGGGTGTAAGAAAAAAAATAAGCTGGAGGGGGGTGAGGGATAAGATAAAGATGAAAATGAAGAGGGGGAGGAGGGGATGAGGGAAAGATAAAGAGGAGAAGGAAAAGGGGGAGGAGCCATAGGGAGAAGATGAAGAAGAGGAGGGGGAAAGAAAAAGAGGAAGAGGAATGGAGGACCCTAAAACCACACAAACATATTTATATCACATCTCCAAAATCAAAATCCCATAGCCACAACAAAAACTTTAATGTGTCGTATATTTTGTTTCAATTTTTCATCGTGTGTGTGTCGACTGTAATGATGAAAATATGGAGCATTCATCGTATACACATCAAACCTATGTCACACTATCATTGCTATCATTGGCACTAAAACATTTACTAGAATCATTACAACATTGCATTATTTGATGCCAATACAAATTTCAACATCATTCTAGCATCATGGAGTGTCATCATAGAATTGAATTTATTGGTAATAACTCTACCGAAAAGATAAAAGGTGTCACTCTTAGTGGAAGTTGGGTGGAAAATCCTAGGCCCACTACAAGGAACAAGGATGGAGGTGGTGTAAATGAGTATCAAGTTAAGTATTTGCAAAGGGAAAGAGGGGGGCACTACTAGTAGCATGGTGTAAAAGTGCACACATGAGTGGTGGAGGTTCTAGTCTATGGCAATATGTTAATGGGAATTGGAGTCGGGGTCGACATACCTACACATGAATGTATAAGAAATATATGGAGGGTGTATGGAAGAGGGAGGATGTGGCCCTCGTGTAAGGGGATGAAGGTGGTTTAACTACATGATTTTCATGGGTTATGGCCACCGTGGATCAAAACATTGGTTTTCTAGGGGGGCCCACAAGTGACTCGATTTTGCGAAGGATGTCATTAAGTCATATGGTGTCAGAATGAGGAAAATGAAGTATCGTCATAAATTTATCAATGAGTACTTCAATGCTGTCTAATTGAAAATATAATTTAAGGTTTCCAACTATTGATTCAACTTTCTATAATATCTACTGGGAAAGTTATCTAAACCACATGGTCAAAACTAGTTTAGAGACCTATGATAGCTTTAATTGATTCATTCAATATCATAATGGAAAATCACATGTCTTTGAAAACACCATAAGGTAAGCTATATAATGGAAACTCTAATTTTCTATTCTGGTGTGCATCAATGGCACTTTTTAAACAATGAACCTTTGACATCAATTTGTCTCCATGAAAATAGTGTTGATCTTGTGAAAGTGTGTTCTCAACAATTGGGGCTCGAAACTAGGCATATGATATACCATTGGAAAATTCATAGACAATCCTACTTTATAGTTAGGTTGGATTTTGTCTCTTGGTTTGATTCATGATAGAATATGATCAGTGAAATGACAACTATGGAATTTGGCCCCTAAGAGACACTCAACATGCACCCTCTGTAGACTGAGCATATGAACTCTGAATTGGGAAAATGAGAACTCATTGGAAATATTGTTCCCAACACTAAAATGTATATCCATTAGATTTTTTTAAATGTCAACATAATTAATTTCATATATTTTTCAAGATGCAACTCACATGTATCATGCCTAGTGTCAGGCAATAAATACCAAAATATCCTGAAAATATAAAGAGAAGAAGCTCCACACTTTGAGAAAAAAATATAAGAATGAAATATAAGCCTCTTTGAGGGGGAAACCTCTATCTCTCTCTCTTAGGGATAATTTTAAGAATGGAAATTTATATTAAAATGTATAAACATGGGCTAATCTTACTAGTCATTAAAATGCAAAGTGAAAAATGTTTGGTGATAGTTTGTAAAAATATTCAAACTTCTAAGGATTTCGTATAGTTTCTATAAAATTTTGGCAATTTTCAGGGTAAAATAATTTTATTCTATGGAATTTGAGCAAATCGTTTTTAGAAAAAATGGAAATTGGTGAATCATTTTTGGGAAAAAAACATGGAAAATTATCCCATTGGAGAAATTTAGCCCCTAAAATCATTAATATATATATATATATATATATATATATATATATATATATATATATATATATATATATATATATATATATATATATATATATATATATAT
>ML782935.1:18156-35037 GCA_009831015.1 Picea engelmannii
AATATATATATATATATATATATATATATATATATATATATATATATATATATATATATATATATATATATATATATATATATATATATATATATATTATATGAGACAAAGGGTACAATGACAATTAAAGGGTCTATCCCGACAAAACTAATATAAAAATAGAATTATAACTTACTATCTAGGGCTTTACATGGAGCTTCATCTAGGGATTAACATGCCCCTCCCCTTCAAACAAATGTTTTCCTCAACACTTGACTGATTATGGGTGTTTCTGCATGAATAATGTATCTTCCCATGTTGCCTCTTCCACTGGTAGGTTATTCCACTTAATGAGGTACTTAGTAATTGCTCGATTTTGTAGCTACTTAATCCTTATTTCAAGGATTGTTTCTGGTTTTATTATGATTTTTGCTTCTTCCTTAATCTCTAGTAAAATAGTTTGAATTGGGATCTTGTCATTGATTACCTTCTTGAAGAAAGAAACATGGAATACTGGATGTACACATGAATATGGAGGCAAATCTAATTTGCAATACATACTTACAATCCTCTACAACACCTTATAGGGACCATAATACTTGGGTGCTAACTTATTGTCCTTCTTTTTTTGCTTGAGGGACATATGCTTGTATTGTTATAACGTAAAAAATACTCAATTCCCCACTTAAAATTCCCTTTCACTATGATGTTGATATGCTTGTTGTTTCATCCTATTTTGTGTTATAACCAAGTTTTCCTTCAATAATTTAAAAACCTCTTGTTGGTTCCTTATGTGGACCTCCACTGCTTGAACCTTTGTATTCCCTTTCAAAGGTGATATGGTGGATGGAGTATGATATCCATAAAGTTCCATAAATGGGGAAATTTTTGATGAAGTATAGAAGGATGTGTTGTACCACCATTCTTCCAAGGGAAGCCACTTGACCCATTGTGTATGTTTATCAAATGAAAAGTAATGAAGATATCCTTCTAGGAATTTGTTCACTATATTGTTTTTCCCATCGGATTGAGAATGGTAAGATGAGTTGTGATCCAATTGAGTATCCAAACAAGAAAATAGTTCAATCAAAATATTTCTAGTGAAAATTAGATCTTTGTCACTTACAATAATATTAGGGATTTAGTGTATCTTTTGAACTATTTCCTTGAATTTTGTGGCTACTATACTTGCTTTAAAAGGATGAGAAAGAGAGGGAAAATGATAATAATTTGTTAGTCGGTCCACTACTACCATGATGAACTTATTTCCTTCAGATTTGGCTAAACCTGTAATAAAACTTCTTCCTAGCATTGACTTGGTATAGTTAATGGTTGTAGGAGATCCGAGGTCTTGATTGTCTCTCTCTTATTCTATTGGAAAATCACACATTCAACCACAAAAGTTTCAACATTAGTTTTAAGACCTTCCCTGGAAAAATCCTTCTTAATCTCATGGTAAGTTTTCATGAATCTTGAATGTCCTCCTATAGGATAAGTGCACAATTTAAAAAAGACCTTTTGTTTGAGTTGGGAATTCTTGCATAGATATAGTTGATCTTGATATCATAACAAATCATTCTTCCACACAAATTTATATAATGCACTTGAGTCCTTTTGTATTTGTTGAATGATCTTGCATACCTTCTGATATTTCTTCCATTCTATCCTTCTTCCACCCAATCATATTGTGGAATGGAAATAGCACATAGTAAACCCTTTGTTTCTTCTTCTTTCCTTGAAAGTGCATCTGCTACCATATTATGTTTTCATTTTTTTTTTTATAATTTCAAACTCATAACCTAGCATATTTGTAATCCATTTTTGTTTCTCTTATGCAGATAAGTGTTTTTCCAAGAAGTACTTCATACTATCATGATCTATTTTTACTTTGAAGTATATTCTTATTAGGTAAACGTTTCATTTATTAATTGCATGTAATATGGCCAACATTTATTTTTGATAAATGGGTTTGAGGAAGTTATTTCTTTTAAGTTGATTTCTTTCAAAGGTAAGGGGCATTCCTTCTTGCATTAAAATTTCACCAATTCCATGGTCTGAGGCATTACACTTCACACTAAATGTTTTTCTGAAGTCAGGTGTGGCCGAGTAAAGATTTGTACACATAGCCTCCTTAAGTTTTTCAAAATATTTGGTTTGTTCTTGAGTCCAAGAAAATGCCTCCTTTAATAATGCTATTAGAGGTGTTGCTATTTGACCATAATTTTTGAAAAACTTGCAGTAATAGTGTGTCAATCCTAGGACTCCTCTAATATTCTTCAAGGTTTTGGGAATTGGTCATTCCATCATAGATTTAATTTTATTAGGGTCCACTTTGACACCTTTATGATAAATGACCCAAATATTCCACTTCATGAACCCCAAAGATACACTTGAAAGGATTTGTACATGCTCTTCCCAAGATTTCCTATAGATTAGTATATCATCAAAAAGTACGAACACAAATTTTCTAAGGAAGCATTTGAAAATAGAATTCATCAATATTTAAAAGGTTGAATGTGCATTAGTAAGGCCAAATGGAATAACCAAAAAATCATAATGAACTTTGTGGGTTCTAAAGGTTATTTTGGGAATGTCTTCTTGCATAATTTTGATTTGATGATATCCTAAACAAAGATCCAACTTAGTAAAGAAAATTATTCTTTGCAATTCATCGAATAATTCATCAATGACATGAATAGGAAAATTATCTTTGATGGTCATTTTGTTGAGAAGTATATAATTTGGATGCATATTCCATGAACCATATTCATGCACTTTGGCTAGGTTGAATTATGGTATCCTCTAACATTTATTGAATCATATGCTCAATTTCACTCTTTTGTGCATATGGTACTTGTAAGTCCTAATCTTAGGTAGTAGACTTATGGGTTGAAAATGAATAGCATTCTCATGGTATCGAGTAGGTGGAATACCCTTAGGAATATCTCCAAATACGTTGGAATGATTTTTTATAACGTTTTGGAGCTCCACTAGAGTATAGGATATAGATGTTTGAACATCTAGTGAGCGCAATTGTGCAATTACACTGTTGTTCCTGAGTCTACACTTAAGGCTATAAAGTGTAGAGTCTAAGCATCTAAAGTGAGTGAATGAAAAAAGGGGAAGAAACAACTTCGGGTGATGAAGCTATGGCCGATCTCTGAGTTGTCTTTGTCTAGCTTCCAAATATTCTTGAATGTTGATATCCCGTTCGATGGTGGCCCATGAACATTCAAGCTCTGTCTGGGTGATGGTAGTCTTAAGTATGGTATCGAAAATATTCAAAACGATGCTAGTTTGATCCGATAGGTCGGGTTTGATGTTGGGTTGTCTTACGACGGGTACAGTCATGGGGAGAGTAGAGCTTTAAAAGAGGGTTGATGTTTTAAAGTTATTATTTCAATTTTAGATTATACGAGGAAAATTCAATGAAGCCAATCGAAGGGTTTAACGAAATTGAAGGTCATTTTCTATAACTGAGTTAAAATATTGAAACCAAGTGTGAAAACATAGAGCTGTCAATAATGTGGGGCATCAATTTTAGAGGAAACCCACGATGTAGTAGAAGAAGAAAAGAAAGGAATACCTTGATGAAAGCATATAATGTAGAGATCTAAGTAATTCACAAGTCTTGTACCTGCTAGTAGCCGATACAAAGGAAAAACTGTAAATAACTAGATAACTAGAACCTGATCACCACAGTAGAAATTATACTAAATTGCAGCTAAAACATTCATCAAAGACGTATATGTAAAAAATGACATGAAGCATGAAATAACATAGGAAAACACATAACTCAATCTTGACGGAATATGGAGTCTTCAATTCGCTTTCTATTAATCCTGGCTAAAAAGAACTTTTTCTATTACAATCTACCACCAAAAAAAAAAAAAAAAAGCCCCCTGGTATCTCTTCCTCAATGTATATTTAAACAAACTTCTAAACATTTAGAATTCCGATCGTACTGGAAACTTGTCAGTTACAAATGAAAACAAATGGAGCATTTCATCTCCTCATATTTTGTCTTCCCTCATAAGGGCGGAGCACCTTCCTTTCTCTGCTCTTCCGGCTCCAGAAATAGAACAGGTTGACATCCATCATTATTTAGCACCATAAACCTGCCCCTTTTCCTGCTCGATGCAAATGACACACCTTTCCATCAACTGGGCTATCAACATGGAAGGCTCTACTTGGTTGCTTGTCTCAAAGGTGTAACAACTCTTCGCCAAATTTGGCAACCTTTTCCCTACTTGTCTGTCTTCCGTGATGATAGAGCATAATTGCAAACTTGGTTGTACTAGCCATTTGTCGACTTGGACCATATCAACCTGGATTATCTGGGATATCTCCACTTGCTCTTTCTCCACGTTTTCTTTGATGTCCAGCAGGTGTTTAGCTATATTGATTTTTCCCAGCGTCCCAGAACTGCCTTCCTTATCAAGGTCTAACAAACTTTTATTTATCAAGGTGAACGTTTCCTCATAAGAATTCATCACCTCATTAGCTCTCCCCCTACTTTCTGATATATTCTACTCCCAAAGCTTCAACAAGATATTCCCTCTAGTTTGTTCTGCGATGGATAATTTGGAGCTGCTGACCATGTCTATCTTCGCCTTAGCTATAACAACATCTTGGAAAGAAACCCGAGCTGCCCCGACTTCTCTTTCTCTCAAAGAAATATTTTCTAACACTTGATCTATAATATGAAAGTGGTTTTGAATGGTTCCCACTTTTACAAGCAAGTCTTGTTGATTCGTTAATACCTTCTGTCGGATTTTGGCAACTTGGGATGTGAACATTTTTATGTCTAAAACCTAATTCTCGGCAACATCCAATTTCAATTGTAACTCTATAATTTTTTGCCCCTGTTGTCTTACCTGCGTTTGGCTAATTTGCATCGACTGGCGCACCTACTCAAGGTCAAATCTAAGTTTCTCGATCTCCTGCAGATTTGCTATTAGGGCTTGCTCGAGGCTTTTTCTTACCTCATCCCTAGCATTTTCTTTAGCAGTAGCCACTTTAGCTTCCAACTTACTGATCAAGAGGTTCTTTCATTTCAACTGGGCCTTCAAAGTTCCAACTGAGTACTGATTGGTTGTAGCATAAGCCCCTAGTGTTCTTGCTATCTCGTCTGCGAATTCTTCCTCTTTCATGGGCTTTCCATCTGTCATGATTTTAAATTTTTTAGCCATTATTCCCTCTCTTTGATATAATTCTTGCCTCACGACAACCTTCCTTTTTTTATCAAAGAAAAATCCGTTAGGAGGCAACTCCTCTACAGAAATGGGCATCATTTCTTCATTGAAAATCCACCCCACATCAAGATTCCCCTTTGTGAACTGTAAGGGTGTGATAATAGCAATCGGACTACCAATTTCCTTGGATGGTTGTTTTAGGGTAACATCTATGGCCAGCTTGTTTGACATGAGTGATAGTGAGTCGCCCAACCCTTACGAGGGTATCTCTGCTTGACCTTGGACCTGCTTGCCCGACGTACCCTTTTCAGGGTTTCCGTCCTGTTGGTAGGGGATTTTGGCTCCTCTCTCTGAGGTTCCAGCCTCCCCTATTTTCTCTTGGCTCTTCTCCTTGTTAAGAATCGATTCCTTTGAACCTTTGGCTTCCGTCTGTTGTGTAACCGGAAGCTTTAGGGTTTCACCCTGTAAAATCTGGGGGATACAACTTTGTCAGTGCTCCTATAATTTAAAGAAATCGGCCATATCTCCAGGTGGCAGGGCTTGAATCCGACTTAGGACTTCAGAGTAGGACCTCGCACCCTAGAATATTTCATCATGAGGGGAATTCTCATGTTCATATCTCTTCAGGACACAACTCGCCAGGTGATTTCTCACAACCTTACTAGGGTCGTGCTTCTTGAACTCAATATCCACCAGCTTCATTTCTTCTAAAACCGTAGCCTCGGCTTTGGCATGGACAAAATATAACAAGGAATATGCACCAATATGAATGGGGAAGGGCGGTCATACCTTTTTTGATACTCCTTTGAGCTCTTTTCTTATTCCTCTGAGAACGGTATGCCTGGCGATCTCCCAACACAATATCTTATCTAGCAAGAATAGCGGTAGAGCATGTGGAGGAACAGAGGTGCCAAAAACCCTGATATATGAAAATTTTGCCTCTATATACCAATGTTCCATGCTACTCAGGTTCTTCGTGATGCTATCCGAAATCCTGGGTGGCGGCTGGCCGAAGATGGCGACATGCAATGGCACCATTACCCAATTGAAGATCTCGTAGATGAATTCTTTGGCTTTATCCTCCCAAAGCTTTGAGTGGTAGACATGAATAGACTATGTATTAGATGGATCCCACCTCCAGTTCATTAGTGGGAAGGGTTTCATGAAGCAGATGGCATCCATGATGTAAGCATACATAAAGAACGAAGTTGCTTTCTTACTTGCCCTCTGTGCTCGATATTCGGTAATTCAACTGGTCAGACTGTCAGACAACAGTTTGGCCCAGTCGAAGGAGAAACCCTCAGCAACTGTATGAATGAGCAGTACCCATGGGAGGAAACAATGGGTAGTGTCCTCCTTCCCATACAACCTGCAGGCCATCATCGCTATGTACTTGAATTGTGGCTCCAAGGAAGAGATTGAATATATCTCGTGAGTGTCAGCCAATTTTGCAGGGTGTGAGACCCAATCTTTGATCAGATCGGATAAAAATTTTGCATACTGCTTGCACTCCTTCTTCTTGAAACATTTTATAAATTCAACATTGTGAGTAAGGTTTGGTGTGGGTGATAATTTATACATTGCCCGAAAATGTTCTGGCTTGAAAGTCCCAATCGTTAACTTCTATTCACTGATAATCGTCCTGGTCGGGATGTCCACATGGTCCAGTGCCCACCTAATCATATCATAATAGGGAAGAAGCTGGGGCCTCGTCGCTATTTTGTGCATCTCTGCTTGAGCGGAATTTTTTTATTTGGTTGATAAGTCATCCTTCTCGTTGTTGCTAGAATCATCCGAACAGTTTACCAACTCGGATTGCAGAATGTTGGAAACGTATGACCATGTCTTGATAGAATTAATACTTCGGGGCGAGGAATTGGAAACAACGTCTGAACCCTGACCTGAACTCTTGGCAGTTGCCTTGGGTGCTTTTCGTGGAGCCATGATAAATAAACCTGCAACTGGACCTCCTGTCAAAAAAATTGAAAAACACAAACAACGGTTATCCTGGTGAAATGGCTCTACGCGCAAATAGGAATGAAAACTGAAATAATGAAGGAAAAACTCTCTATCTTGGTCATTTAATCCCATGGGTGTCCTTCCCAACAGAACTGTCAAATCGCTTAATAGAAATATTTAGAAGTAAAAACGAGATCTTACTGTCTGTCACCTCACTGCAATTCAAATAAATGCCATAAATGCTTGACGAGTCGTAACATTGAAAAATGCAGGATCATGCTAGACTTCATCCATAAACTGCATGTGTTAAAGTTTGTTTAAGGATTTAATTAATCTGGTTTAGTTCTTTCAATTTGGTGCACTTAGTTGCTAATCCCCTTTTCGACGCTCGCCACATCGGGTGTTTTCACTCCTAGCCATTGAACCTTAAAAACCTAAAATCGTGATGGTGCAAGTTAATTGATTAGAAGTGATTTGATTTAAGACTTTTAATTAATGCATGCTTAATTAAAGAAAATCGTGACTTCGTGGATCGGGTTTATGAAGGTGCTGCCCTTTGGGGAAACAATCACCGAGTTGCGAAATCATGATAGTGACTAACTAGGATTTAAAGTGATTTGTTCTTGATACTACCTGGGTAACTTTAACACAACTTCGCGACTTCGCAAGTCGGAGGCTTGAGAAACATTCAACGCATAACTCCTGAGAGCGAGGGTACGAGGTACTAAGAGATGATAAGCCTCGCTTAGTATTTTAGTAATGGTGATTAAAATTAGGAAGGTTTTTTCCATTTCACACGTCGGGATATTGCGACTTTAGGGGGTATAAACGTGAAACAAACGAAGTCTCAAAAACCAACCTTTTTGGGCTTAAGTATAACATTTCATGTATTTAGAGAAAGGCAGATCCAACATAGGCTCCAACTAGGGATCTCATCTCCTTGTGGGATGAGAAGGACAACAGACCAAGTGCCTGAGAAGGGGTACATGGAGTTATCAATTTGCTTCGGTGAAACTTCGTTTGGAAAGGGGGTGTAGAGGAAAATTTGAGGTTTCGACTTTAATTCTGAAACTTTGCAAAACTCGACACGCTTCCGAAACTCGAAGGCAGTCCATTCGATAACTTTCCCTTCCTCGAGACTGAATTTAGAGCTGCTTAAGATGGTCCAATCAATCTTAGGAAAATTAACAGATCCGATAGGTTTTAGCTTGCGTTAAAAAAAAGTAAATTCCATGCTTTTAATTGGGGAGACCTGCATGAACTCGAGCTGTGGATCTAGTTTCAAAAATGATGATTACTAGAGTGTAGTATAATTTAATTATGACATCCTTACAAAATATCTTAGATATTTCTTCACTGCCAGCGACCCTGTTCAGTACCCCGGTGAAGTTATCTGGTTCCCTTTATTGAATTTCCTTTCACCACTCCAAACTGTAATCTTGCATTTAAATGTTGGGATGAGGGCAATCATTTTATGAATTTACTTTCATCATCTCTTTGGACTATATGGGGGAAATCAATTATGAATTTCCTTTCACCATATGTCTTATACTTTAATTTTGAAAAGTGGAGTGGGGGCAATCAATTGGCGTAAAAAAAAAAAATACCATGGGTGATATTTGTGTATATTCGTTACAAAGGCTTGTCAACTTGCTTTGAGTGCTCTGGACCAACCTTCTCTTAACCTTCACAACGTCCTAGTCCATAGGAAAATAGGGGATAATTCATTTCCAGGGGTCTTCTTCTTAGCAATACTTAACCATTTGAAACCTGTTAAAAAACCTAGGAGAGTTAGGATCCTTCTACGCATGGCTTTGTTCAGCAGGGGACCGAGGAGTCGTGAAGCCCAACTTACTTCTTGAGACATTCGCTAGTTTCCAAAATTGAAGCGGAACCTCTTTTCCTCTGTGGATGGTATGGGCAGGTGTCAGAGCTTAAGGAGAGAGGACCAAGGATGAAAAAGGGAAAGAGAAAAGGCTATGGACCTCAAAAACCTGGATGTTATCATGCAATCCAAACTCAAGTGAATACATCGTACTTGTGAGACCACTTCTATGTTTTAAGTGATGTTCATTTGAAATCCAGATACTTAGGCAATTCATACCTTGGCCTTACCACTCCGTTCTCCTCTAAAAGAAAAATATTTCTCACCTATTTCGGGTGGGTCAATTTCCTGATACCTGACCATCCCTTTCTCCTTTTGCGGTTTGGGCTATAATTCAGAGGCCTGTATGAAACAACACGAAGAGTATCAGGTCTTCAGGATTTATGGGATTCTGTGTGTCAAAATTTATGTCTCTACTTCTAGGAAATCAACATCCTGTTTTATTCGTGATGAAAATGAACTTACCGAAAAGTTTATAAAAAGAAAAAGGAAAACACAAATCGGTATATACAATGGAGATTTGGAACTCATTTATTGCATATAGTGCTTTAAATAACGCTCGTTGACAGGGGTGATGAGGGTTTTACCGTCCAAATTCTCTAACATAAATGAATTCTTCCCTTCAGAAGTTGAGACTTTGAATGGTCCGTACCATATATGATCAAATTTACCATGTTTTTCCGAATCTTCCCTCCTAGCATCCCATTTCAAAACCAAATCGTTGGGGAGGAAATCCCTATTTTTGGCTTTATGATCGAACAATGCTTTCATGTTGTCCTGGTATTTCTACATCCTTGCATCCACCTCGATCCTGCATTGTTGGACCTCAATCAGCTAATTTATTCTTCTTGTGACGTGGTTTGGCTCTTCTTTCTCATCTTGCCAGAGCTTCATTACAAGGAGCGCCAGATTTATAGGTAATACCACATCAGTCCTGTATACCATTTGGAAAGGAGAAGTACCAATGGATTTCTTCATACCTATCCGATTTTCCCATAAAGGGTACTTTAAGTGTACATGCCAAGATCTTTTGTTTTCGCTCAACACCTTCTTAATTATGGTAATTAAAATTTTATTTGATGATTTGGCTAACCCATTACCTTGAGGGTAATATGTTGTGGAGTGGCCCAATGTGATGTTATATTTTTGGCAAAAGTTGACCATTTCCATAGACTTGAATACCTGGGCATTATCCATTACTATCTTTCGAGGACAACCAAATCTAGATAGTATGCTCTCTTCTAGGAAATCTATCACCACCGAATCAATCGCCTTCCTAGTCAGAATAGCCTCCACCCATTTGGTGAAATAATCTGTGGTTGTGAGGATCCATTTGTGTTGAGCACTGGAATGTGGGTTGATTTCGCCTATAAAATCTAACCCCCATTGTTGAAAAGGGGCTTCGGTTTTGACAGGAACCAGAGGTAGCGCTGGGAGCTTCTATTTTTCTGCGAACAACTGGCAAGGGCTACAGGCTCTGACTTTGACGTTGACATCTAAGAAAAGTTTAGGCCAATAATATCCTACCCTTAAGATTTTATAAGTCGTTTCCCTCTAAGCGTGATGCCCTCCGCACACTCCTTCGTGGAATTCGTTTATGACCCCCTCTGTTTCTTATTCTACCAAACAAACTAGTAGGAAGCCTAAGGGGTACTTCCAGTACATTTGACTTTCGGATATACAGTACTTCACCGCATGCATCTTGAGTGTCCTGGATTTAGCTGGAGACAGATCGCTAGGGCATTTCAGTGTTAGTAGGTAGGACACTATATCTTTATACCAATCTGATAAGGAAAACTTCTCTTCAATTCTGGAGATAACTATTTGGTCATCAGGCTCGTTTACGTCCCCATGTCCTTCGTATCCTTGCAGGTTATTTATTCCGAGTGCTCTGAAATTTGATTTCGCCAAGATCTGAGCTAGACCTTGTCCTTATACTAGTTTCATCGGTTTTACCTCTAGTTCGAACTCTTGAATTTTAGTGAGCCACTGACCCCTCTTTCCATCAATGTCAGGATGAACCAATATATCCTTCACATAACTGGTGGGAACGTATGCGATTACCTTGGAGTGTAGCACGTAAGTTCTAAAAGACTTCAAAGCCTTAACCATAGCATACGCTTGTTTCTCTATTATATCATATCTCAGTTCAACATCTCTAAGACTTTTACTAAAAAAGGCTATTGGTTTCTCGAAACCCTCTTCATTCTTCTGGAGGAGTATTGCCGCCAATGTGTGTTCGGAGGCAAACGAGAAAATCAGGAAATCCTTTAGGTAATCAGGGCTTGCCAGTACGGGCACTTTGCTGATAACTTTTTTGATGCATGCAAACGACGCTTTAGCCTCTGCCGTCCATTTCACTTTGTTGTTCTTCTTTAGCATATATGTGATCAATTTCACGATTTCAGCAAAGTTTGGGATAAATCTTCTCAAAAAAATTATTTTTCCTAGAAATTACTGAATTTCTTTTATATTTCTAGGAATATTTATGGTGTCTATAGCTTCTACCCTTTTAGGGTCGATTTTAATTCCGTCCTGAGACACAATGTGGCCCAAGAGTTTACCTTCTTGCATCGCAAGGTGAGACTTCTTGGGGTTTAAAGACAAACCAAATTTTCGGCATTTTTCAAACATTTGCTTCAGGTGTAACAGATGGTCTTCATTGTATTTAGAGAAGACAGTCAGGTCGTCAAGGTAGATAACCACAAATTTATCTCTTTCACCGATGAAGGAGATATCCATAGCGCACTGGAAGGTAGCACCTGTGTTCATCATACCAAAAGGCATTTTGTCATACATAAATGTGCCCCAAGGGGTGGTGAAAGTTGTTTTTCATTTATCATGCTCGTTGACAACAATTTGACTGTAACCGGAAAACCCATCGATCATCGACATCCTATTTGCCCTGACTACTTTTTCCAAAATGTGATCCATTTTGGGTAGAGGATAGTTATCTTTGAGAGAGGACTTGTTTAGATTTTTAAAGTGTATGCATAGTCTGATCTCCCCACTTTTCTTCCTATCTGGGACTAAGTTCGCCACCAAGTCAGAGTACCTGAGAGGTACAATTATTTTTGCGTCTAATATCTTTTTCACTTCTCTTTCGACCACAGGCAGTAAAATGGGGTTGATTTTTCTGAGCTTCTGTCTAAAGGGTTCAACACCAGGTTTCAAAGGTATCTTATGCTCGATCAAAGAGGTATCATAGGTTCTGATCTCATCGTAAGACCATGCAAAGACATCTTTATACCACCCGAGTAAGTCCGTATAATCTCAGGAGGAAGGTACTTTGATAACTTCACTATCCTAGGCTCTTTGGTGGTGCCCATGTCACAGTCTTCGACCTCCTCTGGTTGGGGTTGCAAGGTGGACTTTAGAGGCATGTTGTTTTGATCAAACAACCTTTCCAGAGGTATCAGACCCTTAGGGATCTCATTACTTTTTAACACTAGCAGGCGATGATTTGCAATTTTTTCTCAGAACTCCTGAGGTTCCTCCCCTTCCTAAATAATCCAGGTATGATCATTTTGGTTTTCCTAGTCAATTTGGATTTCAGAGAAATCATCCACCATTTTCAGGAACTTTCTGATCTGTTCGTCATCTTTGAAAACCAGCCAGTGTTGTATGTTTTTTGGTATGGATGGTCTGTACCTTACCTCTATGTGGTATTTTAATTTGAAAGCGGTAGAGGGTTCGAAAGTCAAAGTTGCTTTGGCCAGTGAATCGGTCTGCTGGTTGTCGGCTCGTGGGATGAAATGAACCTTTACCGATGAAAATAAATTTTCCATTAGATCCCAGGCACAATTTCTGTAGGACCTAAGTCTCGGGTGCTTGGCCTAGTACTGCCAATTTACCTGCTTCACAATCAGTGCACAATCTCCATAGACCTCTAAGTTATTTATGTTTATCTTCTTGGTAGCTTCTAGTCCCAAGACTAGAGATTCATATTCGAAAACTTTGTTTGTGCAGTCTACGTCCCACTGTAGCCTATAAGAGAAGGGAACGACGAATTCATTTTCAGGTGCTACGAAAAATACTCCTGCACCTTCTCCTTCACACGACAAAGCACCATAAGAGAACATTTTCCAAGTTCCAGTGCTGTACACATTTTTAGCTGTCTTTTTGGTTTTGATTTCATCGATGTCACTTTCTTCTGTATAATTATCTTTAGTATCGTCGAAGGATAGAATACAATTTTCCAGGTCTTGATCGACGATGTAAACAGGGTAATTGTTAGGATTCTGTGGATCACTTATTGTATATGCCAATCGTGTTTCCCTGTATAACCGTGTGAACTGTCCACCAAAAATAGGGATTGTGGCATAGGTCATATACAGCTGAAGGGATCCCCCGATCTTGGCTCCCCAAGATCTAGATAATAGTAAACCATACTTCGAAGGTATATCGGTGACAACTACATCCATTAGGACATTTTTCTCTGGAATCTGGGCGAGGGTGACTACTAAATATTTGATCATGCCCATGCACTTAACTCTCCTTGAATCGAATGAGTAAATATATCCATAGGGTCTGGTGATTTCAAGGCCTAGTCTATCCATAATATATTTGGGCATTATGTTATGAGAGGCCCCAGAGTCCAACATGCAATTATGCAATAACTGATCATGCACCTTCGGGGTAATATAGAAGGGGGTGACGGTATCTCCGGCACCTTCAAAATGTGAACCAAAAGTGATATTAGGCTTGTCATCTTCCAGATTTATCATGACGGACTAACTCTCTAGATCTGAAAAATTTATCATCTTGGTTATTTGTTTTCGGTACACAATATTCTTCGCTAACTTGACCAAAAGTATTGGTATCTTGATATTTTTTATCTCGTTTTCTAGGCAGAAAACTCCCGCAATTTTATTCGTTTCCTTGGCTGAAACATCAGACTCTTTCTTATCCATTTTATTTAGTAGCACTGTTTTATTTTCAGCGTTTCTGGTTTCGGGTGTTCGTGTTTCAGCTGCCTTAGTTCTTCTCGCTTGGGTTTCGCCCCCTTTTACGTTGGTATTCTACGAGTCTACCCCTATGTTGTTTCGCATCTCGGTCTCTTTCTGGATGGGCTCGTATATTTCGCCCCTAGGTAAAATTTTCTTGGGTTGTGCAGTCGACACAGGTTTGTTTCTAGACCTCAGATTGTATTTGTGCTGGAGCTCGGCCATTATGGTGTCGGCCATTCCTTGATAAGCAGGATCATCAATGGTGTTTAGGTTATTGTCTTCAACCGATGATTGTTCAGTGTTCAGGGACTTCTCATAATCTTCTTTCATCAAGTGAGGTTGTATACAGTCGTCGCCTAAGTTGTTTACGTCTTCTTCCAAGTCTTCAAACTCTTGCATATCATTTCCCCCAATAAAATTTTCATTTTTTAGAGGTGCTTGGATCTTTTGGTATTCATTTTTAATTTGTCTTGGTTGAAACTGAGGATTGGGATTTCTCCTGAATTCTCTCTTAATGAATTGATCAGCTTTGGATTGATCTAGCTCCATTCTCGATATTTTGTTTGATAGTTCTTTTAATATCCTGGCCATGTCATCCATTTTGTCATCTGAGGATCTTCCAGATCTAGAGGGACCTGCTTGTTCTCTAAGACGTCTAGTTTCCCTATTTCCCGTCTCGATTTTCATTTTTAATTTACCCGAAGCCATCATGTTTGAATCAATTTCCACAGCGTCATCTTGCATTCGGGTTAGGTAAGCCCCTCTCCTTTCTCTTAATAGTAGAGAAAAATCGGGTTCAAAAGCTCCTGCGAAAGTTACTTTGGTTGTGGGTTGGGATGGTTTAACTTCAATAGGGATCTTATTGTACAACTTGTTAAGCCTTTGAATAAATTCCATAACAATTTCAGATCCCTTTTTCTTCAAAGACCTGAACTTGGTCAAATAGTATAAATGATCCTTTCTTTCACCCCATTGTTTGAGAAAGAGGTCTTCTAGCACATTGTAGGATATGATTGAACCTGGGGGCAGGCTCCGAAACCAAGTTCTTACCTGTCCCTCGATGGTTTGGACAAACAATTAGGAATATACGTCCTCATGCTCGAGACCTAGAATATCAGTGAATTGACCAAAAAAGTTGATATGCTCGGCTACAGTTAGAACCCCTTCTCCTGTGAACTTTGGTAAGTTTTTCATATAGTTTTTGGGCAAATCATGGAGAGGTACTGGAAGGACCAAGGGGGCGTATCTAGTGGCTTCTTTGGTGAAAACCCTGGGAGGAAGTTGTTTTCCTTGACCTCCTATTCCCCCTGCTCCTCCACTGGCGGCGATCATGGATAACCTAGGAGAGGAAATCGGTGCGTTATAAAGAGGGTTGGCGAAGATGTATAACGACTCTCTGGATTCCCTAGGATGGAAAGGTGAAAATTCGGGAAATTTTTTACCAGGGGAGGTGAAAGATGAAAAAGGAGAAGAAGGTATACGTGGACTCAGCTCCTCCGACTTGCAGGGTATGTAAATGGGAGAACCCACCGGTGTCAAATCCGTGTACATGGAAACTTCTTCAAGGCCTTGAGTGACGAAGGGGTTTATATTGAGATTCGATGGGATATCAATAGGGATGAGCTTTAAGGCAGGTGTGTTTCCCCTTGTAACATAAGAGGTAGTCGGAGAGGTCTCGGTCTTGATCTCGGGTAGGATTTGCTAGAACTTTAGGGTCTCGGCTTCGAAAACACTGTCCGATATTTTCATGAGAGGAAGTTCTCACGAGGGTGAAGGTTTGAAAAAGGTCTTATCTTTAGACTGATTAGACTTGGGTTGATAGGAAACCATGTTTTGTTTAAAAAGACCCCTTGGTCTTAGTATTTTTTCAGGGTCGGAAACTGGCACTATCTGTTTGGCATCTAGGTTTTGTTTGGTGCTCTTCTGAAAGGATGCCAGCTTACTTAAGAGTGGAGTCACCAAGTGAATGATGAAGGTTTAGCCTTAACAAGGTGTTCTCTCTTTGTTCACTATAAAAAAATGAAACTTGGAAAATTCATTTTCTCAGGGGAAAGTGACTATGATTCTTCGTCCCCAGCAACGACGCCAGAAAGATGTTGTTACTGAGTCTACACTTAAGGCTATAAAGTGTATAGTCTAAACATATAAAGTGAGTGAATGAAAAAAGGGGAAGAAACAACTTTGAGGGATCAAGCTATGGCCGATCTCTGAGTTGTGTTTGTCTAGCTTCCAAATATTCTTGAATGATGATATCCCGTTCGATGGTGGCCCATGAACATTCGAGCTCTGTCTGGGTGATGGCAGTCTTAAGTATGGTATCGAAAAGATTCAAAGCGATGTTGGTTTTATCCGATAGGCCGGGTTCGATGTTGGGTTGTCTTACGATGGGTACAATCATGGGGAGAACAGAGCTTTAAAAGAGGGTGGATGTTTTAAAGTGATTATTTCAATTTTAGATTATACGAGGAATATTCAGTGAAGCCAATCGAAGGGTTTAATGAAATCAAAGGCCATTTTCTGTAACTGAGTTAAAATATTGAAACTGAGTGTGAAAACATAGAGCTGCCAACAATGTGGGGCATCAATTTCAGAGGAATCCCACGCTGTAGCAGAAGAAGAAAAGAAAGGAATACCTTGATGAAAGCATATAATTTAGAGATATAAGTAATTCGCAGGTCTTGTACCTGCTAGTAGCTGATACAGAGGAAAAACTGTAAATAACTAGATAACTAGAACCTGATCACCATAGTAGAAGTTATACAAAATTTCAGCTAAAACATTCATCAAAGACGTATATGTAAAAAATGACATGAAGCATGAAATAACAGAGGAAAACACATAACTCAATCTTGATGGAATATGGAGTCTTCAATTCGCTTTGTATTAATCCTGGCTAAAAATAACTTTCTCTATT
>ML782935.1:44794-61769 GCA_009831015.1 Picea engelmannii
TCATAGTTACCTTACGATTCTTCACATCAAGTTTTATCATTCCCTTCACAATGACCCTATGATACTTCACATCAGTTTCTACATACCACACTCTTGTCAATGATAAGTTTAAACTCCATGGAAGAATGTTGTGAGAATCGTGTACAAATATGATAACAATTTAATAACATGTAGTTTTTATCAAATATAATAGTACGATGATATAATAATGATAACATGGCGCTATATATTTATAAATAATATGAGATTTTGACACACCATTACACAATCACAACACTCTCAAGGCATCCTAGATTATAGTGACACATAAGTGATGCAATTTTGGTGCACACATGACACAAGGAAAGGTGATAACATTTTTGAATGTTTTGAGCATTGTATGTGTGACACAAGAACTATGTAAAATTGCGTTGTAAAATCTTCATGCACAAAAACATATAAATGTTGACCAAAGGAAAATGGGCTATATCAACACAAATTAGCTATGCTACAACCCCATATTATAATAGTGATTGGACAAAATAATAGCTCCAATCGATAGAGGAGGCTTGGTGATGAAGGATCCTCTATTGATGAAACTATCATTAGGGACAAAAATAATTTGGCAAATGATAATGGGGAAAAACAAGTGGTGGAATGAGTTTATGCAAAATAAATATTTCTCTCTAGGCAAGATAGAAAGTCTCGACAATCCCCTCCAAGATCAAGTAGGATCCCCCATATGGGGATTGTGTAAAGAAATTGTTCACCTCATTGAAAAAACCCTTTCATGGATACCTAGAAATGGTAAATGTATTTGATTGTGGAGGACAAAATTATAAGACAAACCCCACTATCTCTATATTAAACCTTATTGGTTATTAGACACTAGTTTTAGTTTTATCCACATGGGATCAACTATGTCTACGACCTTTCTATGTGGGAACACTCTAAAATAGGGTGATGGATGGGGTGGAAATAGCTTCAAACTACATATCATTTACAGGATCATCTAGCCTAGGATTTTTTATTAGCTTAAAGGAATGACCCCTTTGAGCAAGTAATGCAGGTATTCTTGATGTTGGGGTAGTATGGGAGAGCCATATCTAGTCAAGCATGAATATAACCAAACATTGGAGGCATTGTATCTCCCTCCTCAATTGGAAATTAGAAGCATATATGGAAAGTGTTGAGATGGTACCTTGGAAAGTTGTCCTCTTATGTTTGTGAGTCTCTAAACACAAAGGGGGAAATATTTGACCCTTGCTACTTTACTTTATGTTATAAAGTCACTTTGACTTTGTAACATCATTAATGAAAAATTACTATAAGTTATAAATTCACTTTGAATTTATAGCTTGTCATTAATGTAGAAAAAGTGAACTATGGAAACTTAAGTGGAAAATGATATTTAATCTCATCCATTCATTTTTGGATATTGGCTTAGATCTAATCTGGGTCATTGGTTTTCTAGGTTATCCTAAGGATGAGGCTAAAGGAGGAAAAATGGAAAATGAGAGATTCATTGTTCACTCTTGAGCTTAGAGTGAAGGAGGAAAGGAGAAGGGGGCACACCAAAGAGAGGGGCGCACCATTGTTGAAGAGAAGGAAATATTGAGAGGGTGCATCTTGGTGAGAGGCTAAGAGGTGCATAATCTTGGAGAAGGCGTTATTTCATGGGAGCTTTCACACAATATTGAAAGGGGGCGCACTAGTGCTAAGTGCACATCTAGCTTGTGAGAGGGGAGCTCCAAGGTTGAGGGCGCACCAAGGTTTGAGGAGGGCACACTCATTCATTGCAAGGGCACATACTCCAAGGAAAGAACACAAGACATGAAAAGTATATTGGGAAGCCTTTATGAACCTCAAAATTATTCATGGTATCAAAGCCTAAGGGAACATGAGTTGGATGATTTAGTGGAAAGCAGTTGGAAGATTTTTCACTTGTTGGGAAGCTTCATTTTCAGACTTGAGTTTTGTGTGTTGGAGGTAATTTTTCTTCTTCACCTCACAATAGTTAGCATCAATTTTGTTTGGTCAGATTAGCATTAGGTTTTAGCATCAAATGGAAGTCATGTTGGTGGTAGGTTTGAGGGTGGAGGATAGGCTAGAAAGGGCTAGTAATTGGTATCTGTGGAAGGCCAAGATAGTCTTGATCTTGGAGGAACTTGAGCTATGTAATATTGTGGAGAATCTCGTAGTACCTCCTACAGATGCAGTTCTCATGGATGAGTTACGGAAGATGAACATCATGACCAAGAGGACTATCCTTGATGTGATCAAGGACCACATCATTCCTCACATTTCTGGTAAATATTTTTCATTTCATATGTGGTAGTCATTATGCGTTCTTTACTAGAGTCCTAAAAAAATCAGAATATGGTGCTCCAGGAGAAGTCAAGGGGCACCAAGATGACAAATACAAATTTAGTTACCTCATTCCTCATGATATTTTCTCAAATTCATGATGATTTGGCAGCAATTGGCGAGATAGTAGATCCCTCGGGGTTGGTGAGGACAACCTTAAATGAATTTTCCAAACCTTTGGAGAGTTTTGTACGAGGCATCATGGCAAGAGATAATATGCCCAGTTGGGAGAGGCTTTGGGATGAATTTGTATAGGAGGAGCTTAAAATTGGATTTGGATCTTCTAGTCAAAAATAGGGTGGGGATGGTGATGAGGGTAATATTTCTCTTTTGGAAAAGGGAAATAAGAATACCAAGCAAGGGCCCAAGGGTGGGGCCAAGAAACAAAAACAGAGAGGAGGTGAGTAGAAGAAGGATATGAGAAAAGTGAAATGCTTTGATTGTGACCCATTAGGTCACTATGTTTGATAGTGTCCCAATAGGAAGAAGAAGAATTAGGGTGGTACTAAAACGATAACAGAGGAGGACGAGTGTGTCACTCGGTTTGAGAGGGAGTGTTCCTTGATAGTTTTTTATTCGACAGATGAGTCACCATCTGACATCTGGTACATTGACAATGGAGAATTGAGTCACATGTCAGGTGTGAGAGAGCACTTCAATTATCTCAGAGATCCAAAGATCAGGCTGGAGATAGTGCTTGGAGATGAAACCATAGTAAGGGAGGTTGAGCATGGCATCGTTTCATTTCAAAGGGAGTTGATGTCACCCTTGGTGTTCATGGATGTATTGTATGTCTTAGGGTTGAAGAAGAATCTCATTTAAATTTCCTCCATTCAGGGTAGGGGGTTTGAGGTGTCATTCAGATGAACATAGGTCCTCATTCACCCTAGGGGTTCTAGTATCACTTATGGCAGAGTGATTGGGACACGAGAAGGGAACCTGTATAGATTGATTTTTCATCTTTTGTATGCTTTGACAAGTAGAAACAACATCAGTGAATTGTGTGAGCTATGGCATCCAAGGATGGCGCATTTGAATCATGGATTTTTGAGATCATTGAGAGATATTGTGACAAGATAGCCACAGTTCATCATTGATAATTAGGAGGTATACAGAGGGTGTTCTCTTGGAAAGTAGACCAAGATTTTCTTTCCCATCAGTGACAGTAGATCAACTGGGGTACTAGAATTGATACACACATATGTGTATGGTCCTATGTCACGAGTTTCCTTCGGTGGTTGGGAGTATTATGTTACTTTCATTCATGACCACTCCAGGAAGACCTGGATATATTTACTTAAGACCAAGAGTGAGGTGTTCAATAGGTTCCAAGAGTTCAAAGATTTTGTGGAGAACTAGATAGGAAATAAGATCAAGTTTTTGCGGTCAGATAATGGAGGTGAGTATACCTCCACAGAGTTTGCAGGTTTTTGTACCCAGCAGGGTATCAGAAGGTAATTGCAGGTTTTTGTACCCAGGCAGAAGAATGGGGTTGCATAGAGGAAGAACAAGGCCATAGTTCGTGCAGTGAGATCGGTGTTGCATCATCATGCACTGACATTCTACTTATGTGAAGAGTCTTGTAGTACTGTATTATATCTACAGAACATGAGTCCCCATATGGTTTTGGGGAGGAAGACTCACAAGGAGGCCTTATTTGGGAGTAGGCCTAATGTTGAGAACCTATACATATTTTGGTGCTTGATTTTATCTCATGTCCCCTCATAGAAGAGGACAAAGATATATCCCATGGAAAAGAAGGGGATTCTAGTTGGATAATCAAAGGTCTTTAAGGCCTACTGGATCTACCTTTCAGTGCATAGGAGAGTGGTGGTGAGGAGATATGTCTGATTCAAGGAGGATAGATATTTAGGGATATCTCTTGAGTTGAGAGATGGATTTGAGGAGGTCCCACACATGAAGAGTGATGCATAGTAGTGGACACGGCCTTAGGTGTTTAGTACACCGATTTCATGGGTGACTGGTCCACCCGGGACAACTTCAAGTTCACAGTTTCCAAGTATACAGACAATTGGTGTAGGTGATTAAGGTTCACAAACTACTTTGCAAAGATATTTGCATGAGATTCAGGGGCATAGGGAGACTACTCCATGAGATATTGCTTTAGGGAATAAGAAACCGAGATGGTTTCAGGAGACCCTAAAGGAAGCCAAGGAGTACTATGTTGGAGAGCCTTAGAGATTGATGTGAGAGAACATGGTGTTGGAGAGGTTTGGGTCCCACTTGTCTATGGTGACGAGCAGATCAGATTCAGAGGCCACTTTCGATGAGAAGGTTGCAGACTTACTCTCTGAGTCCTTACCAAGGGGAAAGGATGTCCACCTTAGGGACAAGTTGGGAGTGGTGAGTAACACTTTCCTCGGTAACAGGGAGTGTTGAGATTTGGGTATCTTGGAAAGTGGTCCCCTTGTGTTTGTGAGTCTCTAAACACAAAGGGGGGAATATTTGACCCTTTCTACTTTACTTTATGTTATAAATTTACTTTGACTTTATAACATCATTAATGAAAAAGTACTTTAAGTTATAAAGTCACTTTGACTTTATAAAGTCATTAATGTGTAAAAAGTGAGCTATGGAAACTTAAGTGAAAAGTGAGATTTAGTCTCATCCATTCATTTTGGAGATTGGCTTAGATCTAATCTGGGCCATTGGTTTCCTAGGTTAGCCTAGGGATGAGGTTGAAGGAGGAAAAAGGGAAAAGGAGAGATTTATTGTTCACTCTTGAGCTTAGAGTGAAGGAAAAGAGGAGAAGGGGGGGCACCATTGCTGAGGAGAAGATAAGATTGAGAGGGAACATCTTGGTGAGAGGATAATGGGTGCATAAACTTGGATAAGGAGTGTTTTCATGGGATCTTTCACATAAGCTTGAAATGGGGAACACTAGTGCTAAGTGCACATCTAGCTTGTGAGAGGGGCGCTCCAAGGTTGAGGGCACACCAAAGTTTGAGGAGAGTGCACAAGGGATATAGGGTGTGTTAGATCTTGGCAAATTGTTTGGCTGAAGAGCAACGACCTAGCAAGGTAACCTAGAAACCAACTTTAATACTAGAAACTAGCCTTTCCAATGTGGAGAGGGCTCTCTATGAGACCTAGTCTCTGAAAGATAATAACTTTGGATTGACGGCTAGATTTATATTCTTGAGAAAAAAAAAATGTTTTTGCTGGAAAGGAAATATAGTACTTTGGGCTATGGATTCAACCCCCTGAAAACGAGAGAAATCAATGGATGGTAAGGGAAGATTTGAGAGGATAAGGATAAATAGGAAATGGTCTTTCAGTTTCAATATCGTTGTGTATGGTAGAGAAAAGGAGAAACATAAATCAAATCAGAGCACTATTAAATATGAATTCCAACTTACTTAAAACAAAAACACAAAGTTTAAATGGTTGAGTCTAAAGCACCGTGAGATGAATTTTAAGCCCCTTAAATATTTCCAATTTAAACAAATGAAACATACATGAATTTGTAGGAAACGGGAGGTACATATGAAAATAGGATCACAATACATCAAACCACCACCATTAGAATCTTTTCATCAAAGCTTTGGGACCTCTGTATTATATTTCCAAGATACAATCATTTTTCCAACTCGGCTTACATAAAAAAGATACAACATATAGAAAATTAACGCCCTCTTGGGCTGCTATGCCTTAAACGAATTTCCCTAGAATCCCAGATTCGATTACTTGCCCCCAGACAAAATTTTCAACAGAGTTTACCAAAACTAGAAACCCAACTGCGCCCAATCATAACATAACCGATACATTTGTTTCAATCATTTGGTCATGAGTAAAATTCGACCATCAGGTTGTGATAAATAGGTGTTTTCTTTCAAGGGGTACCCGATTAATTGAGTGTATTGTTGAAAACTATGCCACCTTTGTATAATAGACTATGGTTGTTGTTGCGCAATCACTGGCTGTAGCATGCGTGTGGCAAGTTGGTGTAGTAAATGTTTGCTTGTGGTCGCTCCTACAGTTGCAGGTGGCAACAACAGTTGGGGGACCATGCATCTTTTTCAAAACTAGCATGTGTTTCCTTTATACCTGCCCTTCTTAGTGGGAAATTTTACAACATCTACGCAACGAATATTCATTGTGTAGGTGTTGCGTCAGACTTCTTGTTAATGTAAGAAAACAGGATATGCATGGAGAAATATTCCTTGCAACAATCCAAAAAGAAAAAAATGGGGTTGTCTTACTCATGCCTACGACATCGCCTGCAAACTTAAAACTCTGAGTTTTTTTCTTAAAGACCAGTTTTGTTTGCTCAAACTCTTCACTTGTCTCCACAAAACCACGTTTCCTTACAGTTTTGATTGAGCACTGGAGAGAGTTGCACAGGCGTTATCGATGGTTGGTTTGCACTATTTGAAATGTTCTATGATTTTTTCTTCTAACACCCTTTGTTCCTTCCGAAGTTGAATAATTACATCTTGTGCCTCTCTGAGTTGTTTTTTAAGCCAATTTACATTCCCTCCTCTCCTTGTGGGTGAGGTAGGGGGTAATTGACCTTCTTGACTCTGCAACATTGGCGTTTCAATAGTCCTTTCTAGCAACTGTCTTCTTAACTCTTTGTTTTCTTGATAAAGTTTGGCAATAGCATGTTACGCTTGCTTTAGTTGCTGCGACAACTCCTGAACAATTACATTTTCATCACTTGACTTCCTCTGCCTTTCATCAATTCCCTTGCTTGCACCTTCAACAGGATCTAGCTGAGCAATGTGCATGGGAAATCTCTTGGAAGCAGACTTGGTGCGTGGTTTACTAGGAATTTGGATCTCCTCAGTTTTATTTTTCAACCTTGGCCTGCCTCTCTTCCGTGATGTTGGCTGACGGGACAAAGAGTCTTCTATTTTCTTTCCCTTTCTTTTTCCTGTAATAACTTCCTTCCTCTCCCCTGCACTATAGAGTGTTGTTTCCCATAAAAATAGAGGAATGTCTCATTTGGGGTGTCTGGCGATGTTAGTCGAAATCCGAAATGAATCCCAGTCCTTGTTCAAATGTCCCAATTCTTCAACCACTAACAATGTGATTAATCACAAATGGGATAAATTGTTCCCCGGTTGATTAGCCTTGGCCTAGATGTTGTCTGCCATATTTCCCAATTTTCGATAAAAGAAGAAAGGTAGATTAAAGGGATTTTTCCCTTTAATAGATACACCTGATGTGATATAGATACACCCCATTGAACCTTCCTTCACAGGTGAAATATCTTCTTTTTACCTTTAGAAGTTTCTCGAAAGGCTACAGGAGGAACAAACTTGGAATGTCGGCTCCAATTTTTCGATTTATAAATTCAGGCTTGATGAAGTCCTTATAACACAAAATGTCTAAAGGCATGACTTTAAACCATTTTTCTCTGAGTGGGGGGATCTTTGTCGCAGCTGACAACATTTCCTTCATCACTCAGAAAGTGATTCCCACAATTGTCGCATTGACCCCATTAAAATTGAGGGTGAACTGATCATCCAGCTTCACATTATATCCTTTGATCCTTTCACAGAATCACATACATACAACTTGTTAAAAAGACACCTTGATTGTTGGGTCTTTGTTTATTAACTTCAGGTCCTTATGCTTAGACCTCATGACCCTCCCACTTCGTGCCTTATTTATTATGCTTTGGGACACTGCCATGATGCTAGTATATATTTATCTCACGCATGCGGTAATGAACTTTGGTACCCTTTATGTGTGGCAAATAAGAATGACGAACTTCACAGATATAGAAAGAAAGGAAGTAATATCAATCTTTGCATGACAAACAAAAATCAACCAAAAAATTCCATGGTGCGGTAGTAAGGTGTGAAGAAAATTTTTGGCGCAGTGGGGAAACTCAGCGTGGCAGGGAATTGCGACAAAAAATTACGGCGCAATGGAAAAACTGGGTGCAGTAGCAAAGTACGATGGAAAAACTGCGGTGGGGGACAGGAAATTTCAGCGCAGTGAGAAAGTCAATACGACAGAAGGAAAATCCAAAGGAAAAAGGATGACTGTGAAAAGAAATGATTCATCCAATACGCTAATTTGCAGGGAGCCCCGAATACTTTAAGAAATGATTGAAAACAATGGAGGAGACGTGGAAAAATCGCATCAATAGACTTACAATACAACCAATGGAAAACAAATTTTACATAGCGAAGGGATCCAGAACTTGCATAAAAAACTATGGACAACGAACAAATTATGAAAGTAAAGGAGAGGCATGCAAGGTGACCAATATTTATACTTGAATGGATAAGGAATGAAATCATGGAAGAGGAAAATAAATTCATGGCGACGAAAAGTTTGAAAGCAGGTTGAATATTTGCACAACAAACTTGTGCGACGGGTACACTTTGAAGTGTGAAAAGTACAAATGATAGGAGTGGAAAAGTACAAATGATAGGAGTGTCGTGATTTTTCACCTTTTTGACTTCATGATTAGGTAATGATGTTCATCATATCTTTCAATGTGACCTTTATCCCAACCACTTGACTCAATGTTTGGCACATAAATTCCCCTTTTTAGACACGACTCGATATTTAGGGAAAGGGACCTTTACAAATCACACATGACTAATCATTACGCCCTTTCCTAACTCTAAGGGCTAGACCTGCTACTTGTTGATTTCGAACCAGTCTTTATTTAGTCACTGACCTTACATGCTTCAACGCATGAACTATGACTCGTCTAGGACTAACTCTAACTACAAAAATCACGATGCTAACAGGGCACACTCATTCATTGCAAGGGAACATACTCCAAGGAAATCACACAAGCAAACACAAAAAAGCAAGAGAATGGCGCAAAGGCCAAGGCAAGGGGTGCACAATCCAAGGCAAAGGGAGCAAGGTTCAAGGAAATCCTTTGTTTAGCTTGAGATGAGATAACACATTGTATCAGATTCCCTTGTTTCATTTTCTCTTTGTATCATTTGCTTGAGATATCCATAATATATCTACTCTCTTCCCAGTTTTCCACATGGGGGTTTTTCCAGGGCCATGTTGATAAAAAACACTCATGTTCATTTGTCATGGTTTTCTTATTTACTTATCAGTTGTATGTGTTAAATATCCTAGAGGGTATTTTTTGTTTTGAAGTATAATTAATGTGCTAATAATGGACAACAAAACTTCCTATTGAAACCCGTTCAGAGAGAAGCTTTAAAGGGGTAATAAATCACTTCCTACTTGGCAGATTTTTAGGGCATAAATTTCAGATTTGTTAGTTGTTTTGGAAAGCATGATAATAGTCCTAAAACAGTGAGTAAAACAATTTGAAAGTACCTTGAAATTGGTTGCCAACAAGAGGTCACATGAAAAGATTGTTGGGCAACCTTTAGGAACCTAAAAATTCTTCAGAAAGGAGATTATGTGCCCTCTTTTCCACTCAACTGAAGAGAAAACTAAGCATTTGTTCTTGGAAGGTGATTTCGCCTATCAATTTTGGATGATTTCATTTGAAGAGATGGGTAGAATAATTGCAATTTCAAGCGATTGGAAAAAAATGTTTTTACTTGGATAACACCATATCCTATAAGTTTGGAAAATAAAAATAAAAAAATTGCAAAGAGTATGGAACACCATGCCAAGATTTATTCCATGGAAGGTCTAGTTGGGTCGAAACCACTCTATATTTTACCAAGCATTGTACACACCTAGGAGAGTAACTACTCAAGGAAAGGACCTTCTTCAAGGAGCTATCATATACAAAGGTGTAGGGAGGATATTTGTAGAAAACTATGAGGCAAAGGAGTAAGCTTGGCTTAAGTACATAATCACAAATGCTTAGGTAACCCATTTTCTCTTAATTAGAAAACCAAATAAGAATTGTAAATGGAAACTCTTTTTGGGAGAGAGTGAACTCTAGGAGTGGAGAGAAGGGACAAAACAACACATATTATAATTTATTTCTCGATGGAGCCTCAAATAGAAATCCATGGATGGTAAGAGTATGGGGGTGGGGGTTATATATTTCCCCATTGGAAAGAAATAAATTGATTTTTCTTGGGGATTAGGCCATGTGACCGAAAATGAGGTGGAGATTATACATACTCTCCAAGGATTATCTATCCTTGAAGAGAAGGGGATATCACAAACTATGGTTTCAAGAGACTCATCAATTGGTATTATAATGTTGTGTCTATAATACACTATGAATTATTTCAAGCTTTCATGTCTCACTTAAAGTGTGATAGATTTAAGATACCAATTTGAATTAATGTCCTTCTATCAAATCCTAAGGAGGAAAAATGGTGAGGTTTACTTCTAGACCAACATTGTAGTTTGAATGGATAAGGAGGAAAAATGGTGAGGTTTACTTCTAGACCAACATTGTAGTTTGAATGGATAAAGGATCACTTAGCATAAATGGGGGGGCTCCCATCTCCACATCATTATTGCGTTACATTTGGTGTCCTGTGAAAAAGATTCAGTGTTGCCTATGCACATTGCCAAGTGACATTAAGGAGATTGAAATTTATTTCCATAGTGGGATCTTCACATCCTATAACATTCTTAATGGCAAAATCATTCTTAAATGGTATGATGGATGGGAGGGAGGTTGTATGTTGGATTTGTAGTGGGTTAATTCTATGGTTTGTTCTATATTTCTCTATTTATTTCATGCCTACCCTCTCCCTCGTTCATGATGTCATCTTGGTTTCAAAGGGAAGTAATGGTAGCATTATGAATTGCGAAAGGGACTAGTTGTGGTGGTATTTTTTTTTTTGTGTGTGTACTTCTACCTATGTTCATGTTCTCTCCAACATGGATATCATGGGACATTTTCACTATCACAATAATTTCTACGTGCTCTATGAATAGAGGGAGGTTCAAAGAGGAACTCAAATATGTGAGAAAGAGATTACATAGGCTAAGTGTAGTGTTGTGAGTTCCAACTCCCGAGAGAATAGATGGATGTAGGAGTTGGAGAGAAAACTGAGCTTTGATATAGGTTTAGGGATGACTGTATGCTTGAAACTACCTCCTAGATATTGGAATTAAAGGGTTCTTAGAAATAATATCAAACTTTTATGCAGGTACCTCACATGACACACTTGGAATTAGATTTTCCATAGATTTGATTGAAGTCTTTGACTCTTTGAGTTGTGGTTTCTTATTCTTCCTTGGGCTATCATTATGTCTCCTATACCCTCAACCTCAATGTCTATGGGGGATTCAATGATGGGTGGATTTGTTACTAGAGGTGTGGGGAATTGGGAAACATTGGGAAGTTCAGATGTGGTTGTAGAGAAAAGTTTATAAGCAACTAACTCCAAGGACGAGCAAGATCAAGAAATTCTGACCCTGGAAGAATCTATGGAAGTCCAACTAAATTTGAATACTACCATTCCTCCAAGATAAATATTTTATTTTTATATTTGAATTTTAATGCATTGTCACGTAGTGGGAATACTATGGTCCCCTGTAACACAAATATTCTAGTTTTATCTTTGAAGTTTAAAGCATTGTTGTGTAGTGTTATTAGTGATATAGTTCAAAAGGCGTTTTTTTACATACCATAATTCTATTTGGTATTTTGTAGTATAGTCTAGAATGGAATGCTTTGAAATTGGATAGGCCTATTTTTGATTGAAAGTTGTAGCCAATTTTAAAGTTTTTTCTTTACACCACTATATGGTTCAATGACAACTCTCTATAATAAAAAATCTAACCATTATTGTTAAAAACAACTTACGCACACACGCGTGTGTGCGTGCACACACACACACAATAGTTAAAAGGATATTAACAATAATCAAATACATTCTAATAATAAGAATTTATAAGTATATTTTGGCATCTTGAAATTTCCTTTCTCAACATAATATAGATGCTTCTTTATTTTATCACAACCAACCTGAATCCATCTTAACCTTGTAGCTATTATGGATTTCTCTTGATTTTCGTATTTCTTTAGAATTTTACAATGCTTCCCCTCTTTCTGAGGATTACTCCTCATAGTATTTGGTATTGTTATTAGTTGGGTAGAGACCTCTCAGTTTCAAAATGCTATGTCTCTTCCTTCCCTTTTGCAATGTGCTCTCTTTGGTTTCCTTCGGGGAGTGGTTTCCTTTTCCCCTTTTATCAGTGGAATTCTTTGATGGGTTCCTTGATTTGGAATCCAAAATTATCTTAGACCAAATTATTGATTCCATTCACTTCTACATAAGTGTGGACCAATGTCATTGAAGCCCCAATTTCGTGCTTAGTATTGTACAACATTAGTCATCAAATGGATTATGAAGAATTGAAGGAGATTGGGAGGGAATTGAGAAGTCATGAGAAAGCCATCCAGGGAAACATAAGTGCTATTGTGGCAGCTACATGAAGAATTCGGGAATAGGAAAATTCGGTAACCTCACAAATTTCTATAGTAATGGGTACTTTTAGTTCAATTCAAATGCCAAATATTTGTTTTGGAAGCAGACTTTAGTATGCTCTGCACTGTGGTCATAAACTTGTCCAAATATTTGTTTTGGAAGCAGACTTTAGTATGCTCTGCACTATGGTCATAAACTTGTCCAAATATTTGTTTTGGAAGCAGACTTTAGTATGCTCTACACTATGGTCATAAACTTGTCCAAAGGGGAATCATTAGGTGCATCTAATAAGGTGCAATCCATCAATTCAAAATGTGGGGCTTTTAAGGGAGTTTAAATTGTTCACCAACTCCTAGAGAATGTACAAATTGTCAAAGTGGACTTAGACTCAAGCAATGTAGCTCAAGACAAAGCAACCAACCGACATGTATTTTACCAAGATTGTATGTTTTTTAAAGTAGGTAGTTTTCTAGGCCAATTTTGTAGAATATATACCATCAAGATCTACTGAAAGTAGTTGTTTTTTCCCTTGTATGGCTATAGATATAGGATAGTAGATAGTCTTGTTTTCAAATTTTGTTTAAAACTTCTCAAAGCAGGTTTTTATTGTACTATTGCTATGAGCTTTGCTACAATGTTTTTCTTAATATAAATATCTTTTCGTTATGGTTTAAAAAAATAGGTCTATCTTAGGTGTTGAGAGGAGTGTCATCCTCCTCATCTAGGTTATATTCCTGCAAGTGACATGTTGAGTTCTTAACAAGTATATTGTTGTAACGAATTTAAGCCAAGTTGTTGACCTAGCCTTGTGCCATGAAGAATCTAAGGCTTAACCTGGGTGTCATCCTTGAAACGAGGGGAAGTGCCCATGGTTTTTCCCTGAAATATATATATATATATATATATATATATATATATATATATATATATATATATATATATATATATATATATAATCTCTCTTTTCATCTCGCGGTTTCATCTTATGTGTACATCAAATATTTCACTTTCATATATAAAGATATTTTTATTTATGTGTATGGGAAGATAACATATATTATTATTATTATTATTATTTGTTATAAGTATTTTTTTAATTAACCATATGCATTATCCATGTGATAACATCTCTACCATATTGAATTGTTAAAATATATTTTAACATAATAAAAACAAATTTTATTTGTTTAACTATTTATGATTAAAAATATTTATTAAAATATAAAAATTATTCAAAGTAGATTTCAATTATTATATTTTTTAAATTATATATATATATATATATATTTATTAATAAGTAATTTGTGATATCTATATTTTTAAGTATTTGACAAAGAAATTTCAAAGTTCACACACTAATTAAATTAAATTATTGTGATTATAATATTAATGTTATATTTCAATTTTAATTATTTTATTAATTAATTTTATTATTAATCATATTTTAATAACATATATTTTTATTTAAATTTATTAGATTTTTTTATAATATTATAGATAATTTCAAATTTGAAACTTCTTCAAAAACTTTCAAAATAAATTTCCTAAAACACCACATCTATTTTAGATATTTTGATGTTTCTAAGTTAATCCAAACATCAAAATATTTAAAATAAATACGACATCTCCAAAAATTCTCTCTACACATTATAAATAATTATAATAATAACTTGGATAGGTTGCTTAATTTGGACACCACTAGGCATTTCACGATTTTCCCGTAGAAGGAAAAGGTGACATCAAAACACGTGAGAGGAATCCCGATCACTCTCACTCTCAAGTGGGCATCATTGAACTCATTCGATTTTTTAATGATCCTAAACAATATCGCTAATCTACCTAATGATTAAGTGTTTTGTTTGGTGTGTTAGATGTTGAATATTTTGCTTTCTTTTTATATCTCATTATATGGTAATTTTTCTCTTTATATGGTAATTTGGGTAATGTGGTAAATTGTAGAGTCTCATTATTTTTCAAGAATCAAAAATAATAAATGTTTTCTAAAATTTCTTATTGAAATGATTGAATTTAGTTTATAATTTTTTTCATTATTTTTTTATATCAGGAATAAACAACAACAACATATTAATGATAACAACATAATAACAATATCAGCAACAACATAGCAACATATTAATGATAACAATGTAATAACAGCAGCATAAAGATGACAAACTAATTGAAAAATACATACCTTCACATGTAAATTTGGTTGATTCAGCCTCTGGTTCACTTGTTCTTATGCTTGTCCAAACTACTCAACTGAATATTAACCTCCCAACCAACTAGGAACAACCTCTCTGACTCCCTAGCTCCAAAAATCCTTGCGGTTTCCTTGCCCCCGAGCCCAAAGTTCCCAGCAACAGCAGTGCCCTGTGAGAGTTCCCAAAACAATCTGTTCTCTCCATTTTCCTCCACCTCTTTCACCTCTTGCAGAATTTTCCAAAAAAAAAAAATGAGACCTCCCTCCAAGTCCCCTCCTCTCTTCCTTATCCTCCCCTCTCATTCAATTTCTCAACTACCTTATCCCCCTCATTAATTCTCCATCAACCTTATCCCTTCATTAATTACTTCACCTACCTTTTTATGATAAAATAATAAAAATAGTTATTTATTTTAATAATTAATTAAATTTAAATTAACAACTATGAAAATCAAATAATCAAATTGGGTTATTACATACACTCACCCTTCAAGAAACTTTGTCTCGAAGTTAGAGTAATTTACAATACAAAGGTAATGACACATGATTCATACATCCACATCAAATAAACAACATCGTCAATTTAAAACACTTATACATACTAGTGTATATGTGCAAGGCATGCATGTGTAGCTAGCACATGCAAGACTCACACATGTACATGCAAGACTCACACATGTACTAATGACAATAATTATCACACCTAAAGTAATTCTTGTATGTGTCCAATACAATCAACAATACCATTCATTTCATAAAAGATAGTAAACCATTTAAAATGTTCATGAAATCCTTCAATTACAATTATTTAACACAAACAACATTCACTTGGATAATTGTAGTTCAATTAAGTAAATATAAACATACATATATACATATTTTTCAAAATGAGAAAATCAAGAAATTCTACCATAATGTGAAAGCCCCACACACTCTCAACTTCTTCTAGTCATCCTTCCTCCCTAACCTACTTCCATCTTCCATCCTTATCCTTCCCCTACTAGACTATCTTGGAGCGTCAACTATATTGACCTAACTCCATATAGAACCTGTAAGCGGAAGTGTCAACTCTATTGACCAAGCTTCCCCAACAGGCATCTGGCAGGCATCATCACACGTCTAGGGGAGCGTGAGCTAACATCGTCCTTCCATGACTCCAGGTTTCAGCGGATACATGGTGGGAAATGCCTCCACCCCTCTCAATAGAACTAGGGTCAACACCCTACCATGTATCATACAGTGGCACTGTGTCACTGGGAATTCTGTCATCGTATATTATGTTTTTAGGCAATCTCTCCACCTGAAAAACCTGCACTTGTCCACACATCATAGCAATGCATTTGCACCAACATAATTTCACATACAAAGATTCATACCATAATGTTTCTCGGTCGATGTTCACGACATCAACCTTTTACCATCATTATCCTTTGGTCATTTCATAGCCACTTAACCTGCAGATTAATCTATAACACAAACTCATACATATCCATGCATTATCATCATGTAAATGCATTTAATCATAATCTCAATCTGGTAACCACGTACCAACAACTTTAAATGTCAAATTTTTCAGGTTAGAAATAGATTGCATAATATCCATCATAATTCAAATAATGTTAGTATCCATCATAATTCAAATAATGTTAAACATTCATAGAATTAGCATTCACATAGGTTATTATGTCTTAAAAGTTCAAGTGTATCATTAATAGTTTCATAGTGAATAGGAAATAAAGATGATTAGGCCTTAAGTAATTCTCTGCATCCTCCCAAGTAGTAGATCCAGGGCTATGTTGGTCCACTGGACCTTCATTAGATTGAAATAAATTGAGTCTATTAATATATTAATTGTTGCTACCCCATTTAGCGGACCTCCACTATGTCCAAACTCACATCAAGTCAAGAGTAAGTTTCCTACCACGGTCCATTCACATTCCACAATTACTTGTTTTAAGGACTTATTTTATCATAATTGATCTTCATATCATTTATAGCTACATGCTACCTATCTACTTTGGCCTCTAGCCCTTTTAGTTGCATCACTAACATTTTTCAAGCTCCTTCCTCTCACTTATGACCCATCATATATATA